>JARQOD010011316.1:0-23906 GCA_033576555.1 Oophaga sylvatica
TACGAGAGTGGAGAGATTTTTGTTCTTCTTATAGTGGCCCGGGGGTAATCTGGTTGAACGTCATTTGCTCAGCTCAAGTATGCACTGAGTGTATGGTCAAACCATCCAAACCCATTGAGCCAGGCCTCCGGCCAAGGTTAGCTTTGTTCTGAGGTTAAAACATTGACCTTCGGTAGGGAAATTTAAAAGGGAACATTATCTTGTTAGTGTTGGGGGTCTACCTACTCCTATTGTGTTGGGACTTCCTTGTTGGTTAAACTAACCCTGTGATTAATTGGCATCCAGAGAATAACCAATGGGGGGTTTTGCAAAAGTAACTGCAGAACAAGTCTTATTGCGGTCGGCCTATCTTGCCTCTTTTTTGGGAGGACTTTGGGAGGTTCTCGAGGGGTGTCAGGAGTTCCTCCCATGCGTGTAGACTGCTCTATTAATTTCCCTCCTAGCTTTTCCTAAACTAGGTTTATAACCTTTTGGTCCAAGGCAGGCTAAAGTTTTTAAATTTCGAAAGCTGGCCAAAGGGCATATTAACCTTCATCTTCCCGTGGCCCGGGGTCTTTTTGTGAAGAAAAAAGATGGAGGCCTACCCCTTCTTGGATTTCCCGAACTTAACGGTACGTTCGAATCCTATCCACTCCTCTGATTCCCCCGACTCTTCATCAAATTGGGGGCGCCAAAGGTTCTCTAATTGGACTCAGGGGCTATAATCTGATTAGATAAAAAGGGGATGAGTGGAAAACGGCTTAAAAACGGGAGGACATTATGAGAACCTTGTCATGCCTTTGGTCTGATATGCACCACATTATTCCAACATTTTGTTAATGACTTTTTCTCATTGGTGGGCTGTTTTGGTCGAAATTTTTTGGTACATTTTTAATTTATCACCATCTTGGTTCACCAGACGTGAGACAGGTTGAGATCTTGGAACAATAAACTATACGCAAACTGGAAAATGTGTATTCGCCGTACAGAACTTCAGTTTTGGTTTCTTGGTGGCCACCTGGTTTGAGGGACCCTAAAGGGAGCAGGCTTGAGGGATCAGCCAAGGATCTTAAGGTCTGCAGGTTTTTGGGGTTTGCTATAATACCGAAATTTTTTGTAATTTTCATCTTTGTCAAACCCTTGCATGACAAAAAAAGGGACGGATTTTTCTAAATGGTCGGACAAAGCTGCCAAGTTTTTCCTCTTTGAAAAAATGTTTTGCTTCGGCCCCGTTCTCATCCAACCAGTGCATCCAGCCTTCGTTGGGAGGGGGGCGTCTAGTGGGGTGGGTGCAATATTGTCCCAGGGCCGTCCCCTGGTAAAGGCATCCGTGCCTTTCTTTTCTAAAAAAATTGTCGTCCGCCGAAAGGAATTATGATATCGGCATAGGGAACTTTTTGGCCATTATTGGCTTTTGAAAATGGCGTCACTTTTGGAGGGGATCACCCGGTCACCGTCATTACTGATACAAAACCGCTGATTTGGAATCTGCTAACGTCGAATTCCAGACAAGCTCGATGGTTTTGTTTTTTACCATTTAATTTTGTTTCTTATCGCCCTGGATCAAGAATTTAAGGCGGTGCCTTGTCTCGCAGTTTCCCGGGGCCCGGGGGAAAATGGATGACCCGTTTCTACCTTCAGGGGGTGGTATGCGGTGGTTGTTCTGAGCTTGAGAGGAGGTGTTAGAGGTCAGGGGACGCCCCTGCAGGCCTCCAGGGAGACTGTTTGCCCAAATCATTTGAGAAAAAGGTTATTGAGGCACATCATAATTCTGTTTTTAGCCACCAGGGATAAGGCTATTTAGACCCCTTTTCCCCGCCGTTTTTTGGTGGCCTAACGTTAAAAAAAGATTTTTAACTTTGCCGTCCTGTGGGGTTTGTTGCTCGTCTAAGACCCCCTACCCCCGTTGGGACCCTCTTACCCTTGAAACTTCCGGAGCGCCTGGGACCATTTGTCTAGGACTTCACACGGACCTTCCCAGTGTAGGGAAGACTGTATATGGTGGTTGTTTGACGGTTTGAAGATGGCACATTTCATTGCTCTTCCTGCCCTCCCTAAGCTAAAACCTGGCCGGGTTCATTGGGGAGATTGGAGACTTTTATGGGTGCTTCTATTGGGGTCAGTAGGGGGTCTCTTTGTTCCAAGTTTTTGGAGGGCATTTTTTTACGGGGGATGCAATGTCATTTTCCGGTTTTCATCCGCGACCAATGGTCAGACAGGGTCTGAACAAAGCCTAAGCTTATTTTGGTTTTGTCTCAGAGAACCAGGGGACGGTTTCTTTCTTGCCTGGCGAGTCCCTTTAAAACGGGACGAGTCCACTGGAATCCCCTTTTTTTGGGGCATAAAGGTTTTAATCCCCGGTTTTGTCATTCAATGGGGGGCCCTTCTGGGGTTCCGAGGAGGAGCGTTTCTCGTCGTCACTTGCCCTCAGTGTGGGAGGTTTTTGATAATCTGGTGTATGGGAACCGTTATAAAAAGTAGGCGATAGGAGGAAGTTTTGGTCCAGATTTAATGGAACGTCTGGTATGGTTGCTACCAGGAATTAAAACTAAATTCCCTCCTGGAAGCGGGCCCCAATTCATCGGGCCATACAGGATCAGTTTCCAAATTAATCTGTGGCATTTCGTTGGACCTCCCTCCCCACGTTTAAAATTCTAAGTTTCCACAATCCATTATAAGAGGTACGTGGGCACCATCATACCTCCCTCTACCCCCCCCAGGGTGGTCAATGGTAACTTGGATTTCAAGGTCAAAGATCTTGACTCCGCTGAATCGCCGGTCCCTTCAGTACTTGGTGCATTGGAAGGGTAGGTCCAAGAAGGAGTGGGTCCTGCTCGACATTAACGCAGATTTTGGTGGGGACCTTCCACAGAACTCCCCGGGCAAACCTGGCCCTGAGGGTCCGGAGCCCCTCGTAGAAGGGGGGGTACTGTATTGGTGCATCGCCACGAAGATCGTCGCGGTTGCCCTTTTTGACTTCTCACAGCTGAGTTCTGTTTCTTTGTGTTTGGGAGTTAGGGATTAATTCTGTCTGTGCTCAGTTTCTGGGGGTGGGGGGCAGTTTCTTCCGGCTGCAATTAATTTTTGTTATTGGTTTCCTTTAAACTCTGGTTGTCTGTGGTGGGAGTTGCCATGATTTCTTCATGCGACACGATGGATTGTATTGATAGATTAAGTTAAAGAGCTCCTTATTGTTTTAAGCTCACCTTGCTTAGAGTTTAAACCCCAGTATTTATTTTTCCTTCTGTGTTTTGAGTGTTATCAATCTGTTTTTTCTCCTCTGTCTTATTGTCTAATCTGTGTATTTAGAGGATCACCCCAAATCCCTGGTGGTAATCAAACCTTCTTAGGACTGATTACAGGGTTAGGGACTGATAGGACGGGTTAGGTGGAGCTTGGACCTTGAACCTTACTACCTCCCAGGTGAGGGATTAGTTTAGGACCCCATTTTAAGGCAGGAGACCCCCGGTCCTCCTCTTTCCGTGACGGTATCAAGTCCTCAAGATTAACCCTGAGTTCAACAGATATCGTGTAGGTAAATCTATTCTATATTTACATGGATGTTCAATCTAATGGTTAAATGTTGTTCTTTTGAATAGTTTACTGAATGTAAACAATCAAAGACCGCGTGACAACTACAGTGCGCAGCGCCCGGACCTCACCAGGGCAGAGCAGTGCGCCGGCAGGGCCGCGCGGGAGGAAAAAAAGAGGCCGCTTCGCACAAAAGGGAGGCCCCGGACCGGGGACGCCCATCGAACCCACCGGACAGCGGAAGCCCCTAGGTGATAAAAAATTGTTTTCTTCACTTTCAGGTGACATCGGGGCTTATCTACGATTACAGAATGCGTAGATAAGCCCCTGGGCGGTGGCCCATCTCTAGGGCAAAATGGGGTAACAATTCCCTTTAACCCCCGGCAGGGACGGGAGAAACATTGCCTATCTGACAATAGGATTGTCAAGGTGGAAACTATTAGGCAGAAAGTAAAAGTCGGTTCTTGAAGTTGATGTTTGGAAACACTGGTCACATTGTGTGGATAATGACTGTTTCAAAACATCTCAAAAACTGCATGGGTGGAGTGTTCTATAAAACCCCTGACAGCAGTTCCCACGACATCAATAGTTCAGCTATCCTGGTTCAGCCTCTTCTGTTCCTCCATTTTTTGTCCCAATTATTCCCGTTCTTTGTCTTGGCTTGATATTTGACTACTCCCTTGTTTTATATTTTTCCTGCGGGCCTTTTTTGCTTGACCGCTTGCCGACCATTCCTACCTCGGATTGCCTTCCTGAAGTCACCCTTTTTGGTACATCCACTGAATCTGTTGTAAAAACAGATCCCTGTGTAGGGGAAAAAGGGGAGTGGGGTTCCTCTGGAATGTGCAAGATGGAGTGGCTTGTGGCAAGTTCTGAGTAGTCCTTTTGAGCCCGTGGCCTGGGCAGATGTGACTAGATGTCTTGGCCATGTAGTCCTCCTGCTCTGCGTAACCCCCACCCCACAACCACGATTGGTTAGCAACTTTATTCACCATACAATGTACACAGAAAAAAGTCAATCAGTGGTGTGAGCGGGGCTATACCAGGCTCATGTTCAGAGCTCTGCTATATCTGCAGAAGATAAAACAAGAATATAAAAATGACAGCAAGCAGCCCAGTAAGTGAGACACACTAGAAGCAGGTATCTTTATCTACATCATGCTGCTCTTGGAGGAGGTACAAAAACCTGGTGACAGATTAAGTAATGAGAAATTTTTGCAATTTGCATAAGTGGCATTTTTCAACCTACAGTCCAAATAATGAAATCTGCCTTGGTGTTTAAAGGATTTGTTTGCACCTTTCTCTGTACCCTTCTTTGGCAACCATCCTGCCCCACCTACAACAGAGTCTTTCATATCTATGTCAGATCGGGCAAGAAGAGCGAGACGTTGACAACCCCTTTAATGAATCTGTGGAACATGCAATTGTCATTGTAAGACCCGTACCCGTTTGCTCGTCCTGTGGTTTGCCTCCTGCTTCTATCGCCCTCCCTGTTTCTCCCTCTATGTATATCCGTCACCCTGTAAAGGTCTTATAGATCACCTTTTTATGTCACTGATTTTTCCCAAGTTTCAATCCTTCCATCTTTGCCCCCAATAAAAATTAAGTTGGCTTAAAAAAATATATGTTGTATTTTTCAGCTTTTGTAATCTAGGTTAGCATTTTAATCTTCAGTTTTTTATTCAGAATTTTTTTTTTTTAAAACTTCATTTCAATAATCCTTTAATTCTAATGCAAAAACATCACCTAAAATATATATATATAAATATATATTGTGCGGAAACTGTATAATATCTGCAGTGTTTGAAGCTTTTCTATCTTCACTCTAGACTGGTGCATCCCCGAGAGCTGAACTGAAAAGCTTTTACGCTGATGCTCTTCCCCTAAGCACATAGCGGAGTCAGCAAATTTGCGGAAAGGTTAGTATTCTCACATCATTGAAGGTGTAAAGAATATTCTACACATTTTCCTCCTAGTCATCAGTTTCCTAACTGTAGAATTTTAAAAAAATGTCTGGCGTCTATTTCAGAAGTGTAATCAGTGACCGGGTCCTCTTAGGTTCAGCTAGCGAGATGGATGAGTGACGTGTACCCACTGTCTTGTTCTACCGTATCTCATTCTCCACTCGTTATTCTACATGTAAGAATAATTCACTTGAATTTCCCTTATTAATTTCTTCTTAAATCATTGACAATTCCTAAATTTTTATAATTATTTAAGAAAAGCTATTGCTATCGCATTAATTATTTTTATCCTATAAAAAAATATTCCGATGAGGACAATAAATGTACGTCTTTATCGTAAATTGCAAGCATGGGTGGTTATCAACATAATTGCGGCAAAATGGTTGTCACATCACCATCAGCTCTGGAAGGCCCCCTTTTCTTATACACTGTTTCAAAAAAATAAAGGGAACACTCAAATAACACATCCTAGATCTAAATGAATGAAATATTCTCATTGAATACTTTGTTGTGTTCAAAGTTGAATGTGCTGTCAACATAATTACACAAAAATCACAATGGAATCAAATTTTTGAACCAATGGAGGCCTGGGATTTAGAGAGACCCCCAAAATGAAAGTGGAAACAAATCAAAATGAAAATGAAAACAAGACAAATTTAAAGTGGAAACAGTCGAAAATGATGCTCAGTAGTGTGTGTGGCTCCCACGTGCCTGTATGACCTCCCTACAACGCCTGGGCATGCTCCTGATGAGGTTGTGGATGTTTCTCCTGAGGGATCTCCTCCCAGACCTGGACTAAAGCATCCGTCAACTCCTGGACAGTCTGTGGTGCAACGTGACGTTGGTGGATGGAGGGAGACAGCTGTCCCGATGTGCTCAATCGGATTCAGATCTGGGGAACGGGCGGGCCAGTCCCATAGCTTCATACCTTGATCTTGCAGGAACGCTTGACACACTCCAGCCACATGAGGCTGGCATTGTCCTGCATTGGAGGAACCCAGAGCCAACTGCACCAGCATATGGTCTCACAAGAGGTCTGAGATCTCATCTCGGTACCTAATGGAGTCAGGCTACTCTGGCGAGCACATGGGGGGCTGTGTGGCCCTCCAAAGAAATACTACCCCACACCATTACTGACACACTGCCCAACGGTCATGCTTGAAGGATGTTGCAGGCAGCAGCTCACTCTCCACGGCGTCTCCAGACTCTGTCACGTCTGTCACATGTGCTGATGTGAACCTGCCAAAAAACAGTTAGTCTGCAGGGTAATAGCTTTATAACACCATGCATCACTGGCACTAAAGCCTGCTGCTGGGAGGAAATTTAACTTTATTACCCCTGTCACGTTTGGTCTCCAGTAATGAGATGGCGCCAGCTGAATTTCAGTCCCTGCTCAGTGTATAACAGCAATGACTGTAGACCGGCCCCTACATGGAATGACAACAGGCTTCGGGCTGGCTCTCCGTCAGTGCCGGGGCATGGTTACAGCCATCATCATTAACATGGAGTTGGGACTGAGCCACGCCAGCTCCACCCCTATGACTGGGAGCTGAACTCTGCGGAGGTAATAAAGTTAATTTCCTCCCTGCCGTGGGGCTGTCAGTGGCAGTCGTCTGGCAGGTTCAAACACTATTAACCGGCAGACTAACCCCATTTCTGCAGCTCCCTTTAAAACTATGAAATTACCGTATAACTCGTGTATAACCGAGATTTTCAGCCCATTTTTTTTAGGGCTGAAAGTCCCCCTCTCGGCTTATACGCTGGTCATATATGGGGGTCGGCGGGGGAGGTGAACGGGGGTGTCGGATCATACTCACCCTCCGCCGGCGCTGTCTCTGCAGCCCCCCTGCTTCTCCCACGATCTCCGGCTCCTTCCTGCAGTGGTCACATGGCACCATCAATAAAGTCATGAATATGCAATATTCATGATTTAATGAGCGGTACCACGTGACCGCTGCAGGACTTAAGCGCTGCGGAGGCGCCGGGAGAAAGGAGAGCTGCAGGGACGCGCCGGCGGAGGGCTGAGTAAGCGATATTTACCTGTCCCGTTCCACGCGCATGCTGCGTCCTCGTGTGACCTCTGGCTGTGAATGATCAGCAGAGGGCGCGATGACGTCATTAGTGAGCGCCGCGCCCTCTGCCAGATCATCACTGCTGAGGACCCGGAAGAGGACGCAGCGTGCAGCGGTGGAGAGAGGACAGGTAAATATCTCAGGTGCCAGGTCTGAGTGAGCGGTAACACCGGCACCTATCCCCCATAGCGCGCCAGTGTCACGCCTGCTCAGGACACCGGCACCTGGCCCCCAGCGACGAGAGGTGAGTATGTCATTTTTTTTTTTGCAGCAGCAGCATATGAGGCCTATACTATGGGGCATTGGGCATAATTGTGCAGCATATGGGCATAATATGGAGCATATGGGGCATAAGCTGTGGAAACATATGGGGGCATAACTGTGGAACATATGGGGGCATAAACTGTGGAACATAGGGGCATAATCTGAGCATAAGGGGCATAATATGGAGCATATGGGGCATAAGCTGTGAACATATGGGGCATAATCGGAGCATATGGGGGATTAGCTGTAGAACATATGGGGCATAATCTGGAGTATATGGGGGCATAATATGGAGCATATGGGGCATTAAACTGTGGAACATATGGGCATAATCTGGAGCATATGGGGCATAATCTGTGGAACATATGGGGCATAAACTGAGCATATGGGCATAAACTCTGAAGCATATGGAGGCATAATCTGGAGCATATGGGCATAAATCTGTGCAGCATATGGGGGCATAATCTGTGGGGCATCATATGGGGCATAATCATTTTCACCCTAGGCTTATACGCGAGTCAATAAGTTTTCCCAGTTTTTTGTGGAAAAATTAGGGGGGTCGGCTTTATACACGGGTCGGCTTATACATGAGTATTACGGTATACATCCTAAAAGTTTATATTGAAAACTGACATTTAAAAATCAGTATTTTACTATGAACATCTTTTTTACATAGCAGTGTTATTGTTTTATTTATTATTATTTTAATTTTCTTCTACATACTTTACATCCAGTGGCGTACTGCCAATAGACCACGGGTGTTAGTGCCGGTACTGCCCCCCCACACACCGTATTTTCAACTGCCCCCCCACACACACACACTGTATTTTCAACTGTATCGGCATCTGGATGCTGATGGCAGTTGAAAACAATGATGGAGAAGGAAACCGTCAGCTGACAATCCCCCCTCCTATCATTCCTCCCCTGAGCGCGCGGTGCACAGATCCCCGACACTGTACTTAGGGTGCACGCTCCATCCCTCTTAAAACGGCGTGCGCCGTACTACAGTGTCCCCTGCTAATGGCTCGGAGACACTTATTATTTAGGCCCTGCATGGCGGTGCCTGTGTGACGTTGTTAGTCTGTTCTTAAATACATTTGCTAGTTCTCAGGTCCCAGTCTGCTAGTTCCCACTGGTGTCTATCCGTCCCTAACCTTCTTGCCAGTACTTGCCTGGTCATCTGTATTATAGCCAGATCCGCCAGCACCTGCCGTACCATCTGTACTCAGCCAGAACCGGCCAAACTTGCATGCCAGACGTACCAGTCCACACCTGCCCGTGCCTGTGCTGCATCAGCTGTTCTTTCCCTCTAGGCCATTCCACCTGGTATCAGCTGCTGTGGCGTCCATGGTCTGTCCTTGTGTCCATAAGGAGCAAAGCCTAACCCCACCATCAAGAGCGGTAATGAAAGTCAGGGTCACCTAGTCACCCCCTCCAGGCTTCCTCGGACCGTACACAGTGGCTCCACCACTCCCGTTACAGATGTCATAGACTTATTGGAAAAGAGAAGAATTAGCTGGATAGAGGGACAAAATGAGCAATTGTAGGTACACAGTAACATATAATATGATGACTGCAATATATTAAGAGGAAAAAAATGTTGATGGAGGAGGAGGCTTCTTTAAGAAGGAGACTTGTGTCACGTTGCAGAGAGGGAAGATTTCCCACAAAATCCGACCATAGAACAAAGAGAATCAACTTTGTAACTGAAGTTTCCCACATAGTTATACATTAGGAACTGGCAATCTATGTCATTGTTAAAGCTTTCAGTCTACATTTCTACTAGATTAGTATAAATTTGCATATCTCACATATTAGAATGCAATTTTGCAAATGTTCAACTGGAAAATAGTTCCAGCTGTGCAGCTTTTTCTACTATTGAAAAGGGCCCCACGCTGATTAATTTATGTTAAGTGCTTATCCACAGTCACTCCTGCATTGTTTCATTCTTACCAATGACACATGTCACTTCTGTCAGGCCGCATTTCCATGTCACTGCAGAAGACAGTGTGGCCGAGGAGCGCGGAGCACTGTGCATTGTGCTAGCTGAGACTTGGCCACAGTATCAAAGCTTTATATGTTATGGTAAATAGCAGAGAAGAGCGATCCTCAGCGAGGATCAAGTTCGAGTCTAATTGCTGAAAATTTTGAGTATTTTGAGATTTGCCATTCCTTCTCCTTTTCGTAATTTTCTGAGCTTTTCAGTATTGAGATTTGCTCAATCAATTTTGGTGAAAAATTGGCGAATTCAAATTTCAAAGAATCACTCATGAGTCATGACTAGTAAATAGGTCTCCACATTTCTAACGTAAATATGTCCAACCTGTTACCAGGTCAAAAGTACCAATTTTTGCTCTCATTTTTTTCAGAGGCTCAATGAGTATTCTGCTAAATTTTATGATCTTTTCTAAGTGGGTGTTGCTCACAGGATCCGGGGGGCGTATCTTTAGGCAAACTCTGCTAATCACATATGAGCACTGCCTACTTGGTAAAGACCATAAATATTGTCAATAAATAAAAAGGCCATATCTCTGGAACAATATAGCATATTTAAAAAATAACACAAAAAAACAGAATACTCATAGAAACCTCTAGAATACATTCGGGACAAAAACGGGCTACTTGTGACTTGGTGACAGATGCCCTTTTAGTGATTAACTATTCAGCGTTCAATAGACATGACTAGACTGGCATCTTCCCACTGACACTCTGCCCATTTAGCATTGTAAGTGCCAGTAATAGTAACGCTTGGTAAATATGGTCAAGGAAGCAAACATATTGCTGGCAGTTGTTATGGCCATTTATTGCCCATGAAACGGTCTATCAACAATTCATGACACATAAGCCAAATTTTATTCTAAGACCCCATTGGCCCATTGGATAACAAAAAAATGTGACATCCATGAGGCTGAATAAACTTCAGTTACCATTTTTCTACTGTATAGAATAGTTTAGTCAACCTCATTATTCCATCAAGAGGTATTTGCTAAAAAAAACGTGTACCACATGTTTTTCTGGCTCAGTGGTTAGCACTGCAGCCTTGCAGCACTGAGGTCCTGCGTTCAAATCCCACCAATAACAACATCTGCAAGGGGTTTGTATGTTCTCCCCGTGTTTGTCTATTTTTCTCCGGGTACTCCGGTTTCCCCCACACTCAAAGACATCCTGATAGGGGATCTAGATTATGAACCCTGATGGGGACAGTGATGATGATGACAGTTAAGGTTTTGTGGAATATATGGGGATATATAAGTAAGGCATAATAATTACCCTTTAAAGACCAGGGAGTTTTTACTTTTTGTGCTTTCATTTTTTTCTCACCTGCTTACAGGGGCAAACTTTTTTTTTTTTCCTTCCACATGCTGTTGACGGCTTTTATTTGTGGTACGAGTTGTAGTTTTGAATGACACCATTCATTTTTTTTCTTCTCTTTATACTGTTTACCAAACGGGTTAATTAATGCCCATGTTTTGTGTGATGATACCCTGGAATGGGAGCTCCATTCCTTGTGCTGTTCTAGAACTTTCCACAAAGAGAACTACAACCCCCATCGTGCTTTGGCCAGTACAGAGCTGGACTGCAAAATCAGTCCTTGTCCCTTGCTGCTGACAGCCCACCACCTGCAGGCCCTCCTCCTTCTCTCTCCTCTTGCTCGCTCCTTCATTTCGCCTCCACCTCAGGAATGTTCTTTGTCTCCTCAGACCTGCAGTCTGTCCTATAGCTTATCATGGGAATTCATTCTTTTGGTCATAACTCGCGGGGAGCTTATTTAGAGACACGAAAGCATCTGTTCTGAATCATGCGTCCATCAGGCGTCGTTACTGTGGTACTGGTGAATTGTAAGTACAACGGAACCAGAGATATGAAATACTCTGGTGCACAGTGGACTATCTCATCCGAGTTTGGACTCGTTGGAACAGTCATTTCAGAATAAGATCATTGATAGATCTGCCGTTATTCTGCTAGGTCCTCCCGCCGAGTTGTGGTCTTTATGGGTTTTCAGAGCTTGAAACTGTGACTTCGAGCTATGGGAGGTGGCCGGGGAGCCATCCTCTTTGTGAGGTCACAACCCCATATGTAAAAGTCTGCAACTAGCCCCCTGCCCAATCTAGCTGGAGATGACCTGACTGAAAGATCTCCAAATTAACTATGATGTGTGGCTCCTCCCCCCAGCTTGTCTTGCCTGGAATGATCTAAGGGCTATGTAAGTTTTTCACCTTTAACCCTGTTTTATTTTAACTGCATTGTACAAAATTGTATTGTCCCAGCTTGTTACATCTTTTTATAACTATATAAACACTACCTGCATTTTAGGAATAAACATATAAAATTATTAGTTTGGTTCTCCTGCTCTATAAACGAATTAGCACTGCCTGAAGTAACTACGCTACTAATTCGGGGTTTGCTACGGACCCTCTTGATAAATTGTTCATTAAGAAAATCGTAGCTGGTGGCAGCTAAAAAAAAGGGGTGTAAAGTGTTTGACCTATTGGGTGGCGTTGGCAGTGACGGAGCGGGTTTTATAAGTGTATTGCCTGCCTGCGGCCCGGAGTAATTATAATTCCCTCACTGCAGCGTCCCCAATAGCCAGCACACATCCAAGCGGCCCGTCTTGCGACTAATTATCCCAGGTGCAGTTCCCTGACTGACCTGAGGCTAAAAGGGGGCGCCAGAGAGCTGCAAGTTCCTAAGTGGAAGTGGGATAATTATAAATCCCTGCAGATTATTCCTGACAATTGGGGTCGGACGGCAACAGCCGTCGTGTTGTGTGCCGTTCATCACATTTTGATTGATTGGATTTTTACATGAGTGGCGTTAGCCAATATGTTTATGTTTTTATCTCCTTTTTCTTTTAAGGGGAACAGAGGTGTGAAATATATACTGTATATTGTTTGTTTTTCTTTAATTATATTGTGGTATCACCCTAGAATACGTTTGAATTTTTTTTACATACTTTTGTTTTCCTTAGGGGACATAAAATGCAATTTTTTTCTTTCTTTTATCACTTGAACAATAACCACAGTGTTGCTGTAATAGTGAGAATCTCTGTGTCCTTTTGGAGTTCAGCCTATGGTTATCATGATCCTGTCAGTGCCGGCGAACTGCCAGGGCTGAGCAGGGTGACTCACCCACACTGCAGGAGGGCCCGGGTCAGATGCTGCAGGGGAAGCTCAGGCAGACGGGACCTGAGCAGCGTGGTAGAGGAGAAGCTGAAGGTACAGAAAGCAAAAGGACCTACGATCATGTGACCACAGGGGGCAGGGCTTAGCGTCCTGGTGATGGAGATGAGTGCAGGATGCTACAGGGACCCTGGAGTAGTGGAGAGGGAAACTCAGGTCGGACAAACAGGGGTCATACATGAAGAGGACGGTGCGGTACAGGAGGGGCGAGCAGAGAATAGTCAGAACGTAGGCAAGGAGTCATACACGGAGATAGTACGTAGTACAGGAGGGGTAAGCAGAGAAATAGTCAGAACGTAGGCAAGGAGTCATACACGGAGATAGCTACGAAGTACAGGAGGGACAGGCAGAACTCGTAACGGGAACAGAACCAAGTCAAAACCTAGCAAGCATAAAGTAGCACAAGCACAAAGAACAAGGTCACACACACTCGGCCAAGGGTCAAAGTATCAGCATCCAGGATGCCGATACAGTTGAAAATAAAGTGTGTGGGGGGCAGTACTTGCACTGACACCGTGGTCTATTGGCAGTACCCCACGGGATGTAAGTATGTAGAATAAAAATTAAAAATAATAACAAATAAACAATAACACTGCTATGTAAAAAAGATGTTCATAGTAAAATACTGATTTTTAAATGTCAGTTTTTAATTATTAATTTCTAGGATGTATAATTCATAGTTTTTAAAGGGACGCTATCATTTAAAATAATGCTATTTAAAGGGGCAGAAATGGGGTTAGTCTACCAGTTAATAGTGTTCTGAACCTGCCCAGCGCCGGCACTGACAGCATCGCAGCAGGGAGGAAATTAACTTTATTAACCCACATCACTGTATTATCACTGTATTATCTCCATACTGTGACATCACCGTATTATCTCCATACTGTGACCTCAACGTATTATCTCCATATGTGACCTCACCGTATTATCTCCATACTGTGACCTCACCGTATTATCTCCATACTGTGACCTCACCGTATTATCTCCATACTGTGTCATCACCGTATTATCTCCATACTGTGACACCACTGTATTATCTCCATACTGTGGGCATCACTGTATTATCTCCATACTGTACATCACTGTATTATCTCCATACTGTGACTCAACGTATTATCTCCATACTGTGACCTCAAACCGTATTACTCCATACTGTGACACCACTGTATTATCTCCATACTGTGTCATCACTGTATTATCTCCATACTGTGACATCACTGTATTATCTCCATACTGTAACACCACGTATTATCTCCATACTGTGACCTCAACGTATTAACTCCATACTGTGACATCACTGTATTATTCCATACTGTGTCATCACTGTATCATCTCCATACTGTGACATCACTGTATTATCTCCATACTGTACACACTATATTATCTCCATACTGTGACATCACTGTATTATCTCCATACTGTGACATCACTGTATTATCTCCATACTGTGTCATCACTGTATTTATCTCCATACTGTGACCTCACGTATTATCTCCATACTGTGACATCATTGTATTATCTCCATACTGTGACATCACTGTATTATCTCCATACTGTGACATCACTGTATTATCTCCAGATTGTGACCTCACGTATTATCCACCACTGTGACATCATTGTATTATCTCCAGATTGTGACCATCACTGTATTATCTCCATACTGTGACATCACTGTATTATTTCCAGATTGTGACCTCACTGTATTTATCACCACAATGTGACATCACCGTATTATCCCCAATGTGACCTCACCCGTATTATCACCATACTGTGACATCATTGTATTATCTCCATACTGTGACATCACTGTATTATCTCCATACTGTGAAATCATTGTATTATCTCCATACTGTGACATCACTGTATTATTCCATATTGTGACCTCACTGTATTATCTCCATATTGTGACCTCACGTATTATCTCCATACTGTGACCTCACCGTATTATCTCCAGATGTGACCTCACTGTATTATCACCATATGTGACATCACCGTATTGTCTCCAGATGTGATCACTGTATTATCTCCAATGTGACATCACTGTATTATCCCATACTGTGACATCATGTATTATCTCCATATGTGACATCACTGTATTATCTCCATCTGTGACATCATGTATTATCTTCATACTGTGACTTCACTGTATTATCACCATACTGTGACATCACCGTATTATCCCCTCTGGACATATTTTTTTTTCCCTACGTGGGTCACGTTTTTCTCCATACTGTGAAACCCGTATTTTCTCCAACGTGCCTCTTTATTATTCCATACTTTTTGCTTTACTGTTTATCTCCAAAAGTGGGCCTCATGTTTATTTCCTACTGTAATTACCGTATTTTCCCTCCATACTGTTTTCCTCACCGATTTTTCTCCAACGTGGGTCAATGTATTACCCAAATGTTTTTCAAACCCCGTATTTTCCCAAAAATTTTTCCCAATTTTAAAATATTATCCCCAAATGTGCATCACTTAAATTTTCTCCCTACTGGAATTTACGATTTTCCCCAAAGTGACTTTACTAAAATTTTTTCCTTTCTGTCACATTTTTATTCCATACGGAATCACTGTTTTCTCCATTTTGGCATACTTATTTCTCCAAAACGGGAAAAAATGTTTTTTCTCCATTCGTGACATCACTGTTTTTTTTTCCCCCCATTTCTGGCATCACTGTTTTTTTTCCCCCCATACGGGACTCATGAAAATTTTTCCCCAAGTAATTTTCCCCCATTTTCTCCATTAACCAAACCCCCAAATTTTTTTTTGTTTGCCCCTTTGGAAAAATTCTTTTTAAATTGGGGTTGCTTTTTTTCCCCCCGTGACTCCCGTTTTTTTCCCGGGAAAACCCAAAAAAGTTTTTTTCCCAAAAAAGTGGGAGAAAAAAATTTTAAAAAATAAACAAAAAATTAAAAAAAGAAAGCATTTCCAGTTATTCCATGCAAATCTGTTTCATGTCAGATCTTAGGGTATTTCAAAAATTAAAGGGTTTTTGAATCGGGGATGCCCCCCCCTATCCCCATAGGGGGACCCCGGGGCTGTTTTTTAAAAAAAAACTGCTTTAGGTTTTGATAGCAAGTGTTATTAAGTATGGCAGACAAAATATACCGGGGATTTATACAATCTGAGCAAATATCTTTCTAGTTATTTTAAATAAAAATTTCGGTTTTGATTCTCCTTTACAAAGTCAGTTTTCTCGCATCGAGTAGGTGCACATACATGTTTTTTTTCATTAAAAAACCAAAAATGATCAAACAAAACAAATTTGTTTGATTTAAAAATTTATTAAATTTGGACATATTTATTCCCCCAAAAATTTTAAAGAGATTTTGGCAATGGTTTAAATCCGAATATAAAAACCCAAAATTTTCTTTAAAAGGGGAAAATTGTAAAAGGGGTTGTAGGGCCCCTTTCGCATCCAAAAAGACAAACACCCACCTTATTAAACTGCAGGTTTCCATTTTGGGGGAAAAAAAAACCTTTTAAAAAGGGGCCAAAAATTCTCTTACAATCATCAGGGGGATGGTTTTGGGGGGGCCCGACTTTCCCGCTTGCGGCTTTCATGCCCACCTGCTTTGTTTTTAAAACGAAAAAAGGGGACAGTTTTTAAAAACCCCCTTAAAGCATAGAAAAAAATTTTTATTTAAAAAAAATAAAAAAATAAATACCTAGGACAATAAAAACTGGAAGGGATAACATCAATTAAACCAAAATTTCATAAAAAATAAAATACTGGGTATAGAACCACAATATGGGGGGGATGTGGGTAGCATGACTTACCTGCCGTCCCGTGTTAGTTTTGGGGAGCTGAGGGTGCAGGGGAAAAAAAAAAGGCAATACACCAAAAGTTAGGAAAAAATGAGTTTTCCCGTCCCCCGACAAAACCCCAACAAAAAAGAGGCGCTGGAGCTTTTCCCCGTTGGTTTCCCAGACGCCCGTCACAGCCTGAAACTAACACACCTAAAGATGATATAGGAAAGCTATCTGCCCCGGGCAAACCCCCCAAAAAAAATAGAAAAAACCCCCCCAAAATTAAAGCGGTTAAAAAGGGAAAAAATTTTCCACAGAAGAAATATTTTGAGCAAACGCGGGGGGCCCCAAAATAATAAATAGAAAAAGGGCAGGGAAGGGTACTTTCTGAAAACCCCCAAAAAACCCGAAAAGCAAACCCAAAACCCCCCAAAATTTTTAAAAAACCTGAGGGTCCACGACCTTTTCCACCAAATTTTTTTTCTCTGGGGTAAAAAAAAATCAAAACAGCGCCATAAAAAAAAAGGGAAAAAACAAAAAAATACATAAGTGGTGAAAATAAAAAATGAGAGGGGAAAAACCCCCGGGGGGACCCTGAAGGCCCCCACAAAAGTGCAGGACCCAAAAAAAAAAAAATATAGCACAAAACAAAAAAAAAAAAATGTCTTATCTTTTAGCAGGAGTGCAACACGACACGCGGCTACAAAAGGGAAAAAAGGAATGAAGGTTTTAGCCCCGAACAATTGATCACCGGAACCCTGAGGGGAAAGGGGGACCCCCCTTTTATAAGCCCCTCAGAAAAACCTGTTCCCATTTCCCCACAACTTTTACCCGGACAGCCCCGCCCCCTTTAACCCCCCGAGGAAGCCCCCCTTTTAGAACTCATCTCAAACCCCCCAAAAAAGTCCCCCCCCCTTTGGGGGGGGGCACCGAACCTCCCTGAGGGAAACCCGGCGGTCAGGTTTAGTTCTTATACCACGGATAAGTCCCCCAGAAAGGGTTCCCCAACAACACCCAAAAAATTGTCTTCCTGACCAAAACCCCCCCCCTTTTAAAAACCAAAAAACTGGATTTTTTCCCTCTAGAAAAACGAGAATCTATTTTTCTAAAAACCCCATACTCCAATTGCCCTCAACCAAAACAGGGGTCAGGAGGCACGCAGCAGGAAAACCCCCGGCTCAACCCAAAACCTCTTCAACAAGGCTTTTGGAACCGTTAGGATCTTAAAATGTCCCGGGAAAAAGAAAAGAAAAGAAACGGGAAAAAATTAAATTAATCTCCATGATTTTTTAAAAAGGTCCAATAACCTAGGTTTAAATTTTTGGGGGGTTTTGCCACTTTATAGGAAATTTTTTAGGAAAAACCCAAAAACCAATTTCCCCCATTTAAAAAAAAGAGGACCAAAAGTCCTACCCGGGGTTTGCAAAGCGGGGGGCCCTTTTTGGAGAGGACAACCTCCACTACCTGGCCCCAAAAACTTTGCATACCTCCACAACAGAGTAAAAACCGGGGCAGACAAAAACTCCGTTGTCCTAAAAGAAAATCGAGGGTAAAACCCAAATTACGAAAAAAAAGACTCAAAGTGGCGAGCAAACCCCCTTATTTTTAAAAACAACTCACCCCAAAGGGGAAAAAGAGACCCTCATCCTGATCACAACACAAAGATCTTAGATAATTCTATTTTCTGGTTTTTTCTCAGTTTGCCTTGGCTGAGGATGAAATGCCGGGGAGAAAGAAAAAAAACACCCATTTAAAAACAAAAATCCCCCAAAAGGGGGAAAAACAAATTTGGACTCCCTGTCAGACACAATGTTTCGGAAACCCCCGTGTAAAAAAAAACCCCTTGCTAAAGGGGAACAACGGAAAAAAATTTCAGGGGGAGGAAGGCACTTGGGTAATGGAAAAAATGTATCTTTTTGGGAAAAAAATTATAAATTTTTTACCGAGGGGGTAAATTCTCTGAGAAACGGGAAAAGGTAAAA
Source organism: Oophaga sylvatica (assembly GCA_033576555.1). NCBI lineage: Eukaryota > Metazoa > Chordata > Amphibia > Anura > Dendrobatidae > Oophaga > Oophaga sylvatica. The sequence continues at coordinate 18,723 of JARQOD010011316.1, forward strand.
AATTAAAAACCCTTTGGGAAAAGGGGCCCCCTTTGGTCTCGGGGCACAGGCAATGGCATCAAAAAAACCACAGACAAGCAAGGCTTGGGCAGAAAAAAGTCCCGCGGGCCCTGAAAAAATTCCCCTGACATCACGAGACAAGGTACCCCCCCAAAAGGACCGACAACCAAATTTGGCCCAAAAATTTCCCCGGGATCCCCCCCAATGGGGAAAAAAAAAATTCCAGACATCAACCCTTTTTTTTCCACTGATCCGGGGACAAAAAAATTTTTTCCCAACCCCGTGCAGCCTCGGGCCTACCCCCAAAAAACCCCCCTCCAGGCAACCCAAAAAGGGGGCGAGATGGGGGAAAAAGAACTACCCCTTTTTCCCAAAATAACGAAGGATCAAAAAACGGGGGGGAGAGTCCGCAAGGAAGCTCCCAGAGGGACCCCCCTTTTAAAAAATTTCTTATTGCCGGGAAAAAAAAGGAAAACCCCAAAAAATTTTTAAAACGTGGGGAAAAAAAAAGGCCCCCGGGCCTGTTTTTAGGATTGAGTCTTTGGGGCTTTTCCATTTAAAAAAATTTTTCTTAGGGTCCGGGGGACCCCCCCTGTTTTTTGGGCCCCCTCCAGCCAATGTCTCCACTCTTAAAAAGCCCACTTCAGGCCAAAACCCCCCGTTACCCACTAAAAATTTAGTTCATTTGGAAAAAATTTTTCGAGAAAAAAAAAGGCAAAAGGGGTTACTTTTAGGGGTTCCGGGTTTTTTTTTTTGGGAAAAAAACCCGGCCCCCCCCCCCAAAATTTCGGGGTTTAAACCCCTCCACCTGAAAGGGCAAAAACTAGGCGCCTTTTAAAAAGGACAAAGGGGAATCCTGCAAATTCCTGAAAGCAGAAAACCCCCTTTTCAGGAGGCCCAATTCACCACACAAACCCCCTTTCGGTCAAATCTTTTTAGGGTTTTAAAAAAAAAACCCGGGGAAACCCCCAAAATAAATTTACGAAAAAAGGGAAAAAACCCCAAAAAATCTCTGAAGACCCTTTAATAAAGTAGGTTGGCCCCAACCAGATGGCCTGAACCTTGGGGGGGGCCATTTCAATAACAGATGGGGAAAAAAATAAAAACCCCAAAAATGAATCCCCTGTACGCCAAAAAAACCCTTTTACCCCCCTTTACTACGCATTCTCTCTAAAAAACGGAAAAAATTGAACCCTTTTTCACATGAGAGTCCCACATTAGAAAAAAAAAAAGATATCACCCCAAAAAAAAATCAGAAATTTGTCCAAAAAAATCCCTTAAAAAAGTCATTCATAAGGGAACGGGAAACGGAAGGGCTTTTTAAAGGGGCCCCAAAAGGGGGATCCCATTTTCCCCAAAATTCCCTTTTAGGGGTTTTTAATGCCGTTTTCCTTCACCCCCCCGCAAAAGCGGTTTTAAAGGGTTTTACGCCCCCGGGGTCAAATTTTGGGAAACCAAATACGTTTTCCCCCCTGGAAAACAGGGCAAAACAAAGGGGAAAAGGGGATTGTTTTTTACAGTAATATTTTTCAAGAGACAAATCAAAAAACGGCTTTAAAGAAAAAATCCTTTTTTTGGCCAAAAAAAAAAACCGGCACCCAAGGGTGAAGAGGGTGGTTATTTTAAACCCCTTTTCCAAAAATTTTTTGATATAAACCGCCCCAGCGTCGGTTTTAGGTTTCAAAACAAATTAAAAAAAGGCCCTTAGGAAAATTTAAATACCCGGGGACTAATTCAAAGCGCATCATGCTCCTATGGGGAGGCAAGGTTTGGAAATTTATTTCGCAAAAAACATCAAAAAAACAATCAAAAAAATCGGGAAAAAAACCTGACCCGGGGGGGGGGGCAAAAAAAAAACGGGGGTTTTGGTATTTCAAAATTTGGGAGGGCCCCCAAATGGTTACAGACACTTTTCCCAAAACCAAAAAAAGGAAATGAGAAATTAAAAAAGGGGAAAAACCCGCACAAAATGTCATGCAGGGTTTTACAAACCCAAAAAAAATTCAGCACTCCTGGTGAAATTTAGGTTCAACCCCATTTTCAATGAGTAGAAAAACGGGGTTTTATTCTCAGCCAAAGGTTAAAAAATCGTCCCCATAAAGGGGAAAACTTTGTAGGGGAAAAGGGAAACCCAAAACTAGCAAAATCATAATCCTCGGTTAAAGCTGCTCCAGAATAAAAGAAAAGCCTGAGAGAAAAATAGGACAGAGGGGGCATATCAGATGACGGGTTAAAATTAAAAATTGTTGAACCCCCCCCCAAGAAAAACTGACGTGAAAAAACTTTTTCCCCCCGCTTAGGCAGAAAAAAGATGAGAGGAAAATCCCCCGTAGAACAAACCCATTGCCTTTCGAAATCTTTCGGGGTCCCCCCGAACCATTTCTATCACCTGCATGGGTTCGAAGGGGGCAAAAGGGGCAAACCCATTCCCCCGCATACTTCCCGCCACGCAAACGCTGAAAATTTTAATCGTTTAATGACAAAACTTTTAACCAGGGGGGGCAGGGAACCCACCTTTAAATCCTTTCATTAGACCCCCTTTGGGGAAAAGGGCTCCCAAAAACGGCGTCTTTCCCCTTTGGTAAACCCTCCCCCTACGGAATCTCTGACAGTATAACCATTTTCATCAAGCCCTGTTTTTCCCCCAAAAAGGGGTTTTCACTTGATCATACTTTTGGCTACTTTAAAAATTCCCCCAAAAACCGGGAAAAAATGCATAAACATCACTAAAAAAAGGTTTTCCCCCCGGGGTCAGGGAAAAACCCCCAACCCGGGGGGTCCCGCCAGGGGAGATTTGTTTAATTTTTGGAACCCCGCTGCGCTGCGTTCCCTAGGACTTATTTTTTAAGGCAAAAAACAATTTAAAATTTTTTTTTAAATTTTGAAATTTTGCTCGACCCCCAAAAAACCCAAACGGGCCCATGGGAACCCCGGGGTTCCCCAACGGGAACCTAGCAAGATAGGTAGCAATACCTAACCCAGTGGAACTGTTTCCAAAAGGCCCAAAAGACAACGTGCAAACCCCTTTGAGAGAAAAGATCCCCCCCAAACCCAGAGATACGAGGGAAAAAAAAAAAAAAAAAAAACAACAAAAAATATCTCTGAAACTCTGAAACCTTTTTTTTTTTTTTTTTTTTTTTTTTTTTTTTCACAATATTTTTCCTTCTGGGGAGTACACACAATTTTCTTTTTTGGCCGGGGTTTTTTTTTTTGGGGGAAAATTTGAGGGTCGGGAAAAAAAAAAGGCAATAAAACCAGACCCTTTGGAAACTTTTAAATTTGCATACCCGACAACCCCCACAACTAGGGCAGCCGGGACCCTTCCACTTTTCCCCCTAACGCCTCGCCCCCCCCTGGAAAAAACTACACCAAAGAAAAGATAAGGAAAGCTACCCCCCGGGGCAAACCCCCCAAAAACAATGAAACCCCAAAAAATGTAAGGGGGGTTTTTGGAAAAAATAAAAACTGGCACAAAAAAAATAGTATACAAAAAAAACGGGGCCCAAAAAATAACTAAATAGAAAAGGACAGGGGAAAGGGGCTTCTGCAATCCCGGGAAAACCCTGAAAAAAAGCCCAAACCCTAATTTCAAAAACCCTGAAAATCCACCCCTACCCATAATTAGTTCTTGGTTTTAACAAAATCAAAACAAAAACCCCCCCGAAAAAACTGGGAAAAAAAACAAAATACTACATAAGTGGGTGAATAAATGAGAGGGCAAAAAAACCCCGGGGGGGGCCCCGAAAAGGGCCCCCCCCGAAGTGAAAGGGCAAAAATGCAAAAAAAAAAGCACAAAAACAAAAAGGGGAAAATGTCTTATCTGTTAGCGGGGATCAGAACCCCCAAAAGCAGGCACAAGGGAAAAAAGGAATGAAGGATTCAGACCAAAAAAATTTTTCACCCCGGGAACCCCCCTGGGGAAAGGGGACTCCCTTATTTTAAAACCCCCCAGTAACCCTTTCCCCTCCCCCAATCTTTACTGGAAAAACCGCACCGTTTTTAACCACCGAGGGGGCCTCTGCTTTAGAACCTCCCAAACCCCCCCACAACATCCCGGGGTTTTTTTATGGGGTTTTAAAACATTTTTGTACAGATATTGGGAAAAAAATATTTAAAGTTATTCTTTTTTAGCAGTTAATAAGGCTAAAAACTGGGACTGCACACTTAGAAAATTTTTTTTAGCATTATTTTCACTGGATTGGGACCTTAAATGTTGTAAACTTATATAATGTTTTCTGGGATTGATACGGCTTTTGTTATAGGGAAGTTGTATTAGATTGACCACTAGAGGGGGCCCTTATTTGAAATAATTGGGGAAATTATATGGGGAATTTTTAAACATATGGGGCTGCTGTTTTGGGGAATCGGAATTTTTCCCTTTGATAATTGGGGCTGGGCGCCCAACCGTCCAGCGGGCAAAGGGCCCCCGGGCCCGCAAATACCACGCAACGTTATTTTTTAAAAAGGAAAAAAAAGCCTTCAATCCATTTGGGGCAAAAAGGGGGAAAACTTGAGCAGCGAGTTGGGAGCTTGAATTGAAGCAAGGGAAACGTCTGGGGAAAATTTTCGGCGCGGTTTGGGTTTAAGAGGTTTGGGGGTCATTCTGGGCCAAATACTCTCAATCCCGGGGGGAAAAAGGACGATTAACCCCCAAAAAGGGAGGGGTTGGACAAGGGAAAAACGCTGCAGTACTGCCCAGGCGTATTACCCCCCCAAAGTAAGGAGGATTGGGGGAAAATGTGCTGGGAAAGTGGGGTTTAATAAAAAACTTTATTTTTTATTTTAACCGGGGCCCCCGCCAGTTTTTTTGGAAAACCCCAAAAACAGAAGGGGGCCCAAACACCCAAAAGTCCCTAGGTTTCCCGTGATAAAAAACAGGTATACTTTTTGGGGGGAATGCGATGCACCGGTACCCCCGGGGGGGGCTACAAACCCCCGACACCCCCCTTTTAAAAAAAGTTTAGAAAAAAAATTTTTTGGGGGGCCCCTTTAACTTTCTTTTAAAAATTTTTTAAAAAATTTTGTTTTGGAAAATTTTCAGTTTGATATATGAATTAAATATTTGGGCACGTAAGTTTCTGCCTTGAAATAGGTTTATTTTTACTAAAAGGGAAAAAAGGGAAACTGCATCCAAACAAAAAATTTTCTTTCATAAGTATGGGGACTTTACCAGGGAAAAATGAC
>JARQOD010011317.1:0-23898 GCA_033576555.1 Oophaga sylvatica
TTAAGTTCCTGAAATGCAAAAACTGCCCAGGAGGCCAATTTCACCACATCAGAACCCTTTGGTCAAATCATTTAATGGTTTAAAATAACCGAGAAAAAACCAAAAATTTTTTTACGATAAAAATTGGCAAAACCCAAAAAATCTCTGAAGACCTTTAATGAAGTAGGTTGGACCCAATACAGATGGCCTTGAAACTTCCGGGTCCCATTTCAAAAAGTTGGGGACAAAATGAATCCCGAAATGAGTCTTCGTACGCCAAAAAACACTTGATCCCTTTCACTTACGGAACCCTCAAAATCGGAACACAGTCCGAACATGTTTCAATGAGAGTCCCACATAAAAAAATCAAGTTCTCCAAAAACAAAGAAATTTTGCCACAAAATCCCTGAAAATGTCATTCTGAGGATGGAAGACGGAAGGGGCTTTTGGGAGCCAAAGGGCTCACTTGGTACCAAAAATGCCCTTTTCAGGGTATTGAATCCGTTTCCTTTCATCCCCGTGCTTAATGCGAATAAGGTTATACCCCCCCTGAGGTCAAGTGGTAAAACCAAGTACTTTTTCCCGGAAAAAGTCAAAATCAGGGTAACGGTATTGATATTTACATAAATTTTCAAGAGAATTAATCAATACACGGCCTTAATGAACCTCTTTTTTGGCCACAAAGAATAAACCGGCACCTAAGGTGAAGAGGTGGTCTGATAGACCCTTCTCCATGTCCTTGATTAAGACCCATAGCGTCTGTTAGGTACAACAGTAAAAAGGCACCTTTGGGGAATTTTACTACCCGGCATAATTCAATGCGAGCTACTCCTAGGGGAGGAAGGATCAGATTTACTTTCGTAAACACATCAAAAAATAAACAAAAAGCAGGAAACTCCTGGGGGGCTTGGGGGGGAAAGAAAAAACGAGTGGGTATTAACCTTTTGGGCAGCCCCAACTGGTTACAGACCAGATTTCCAATCCAAAACAGGATTATGAACTGTAACCAAGGGAAACCCGCACATAATGTCATGCGATTATTTAAACCAAAAATTTGCAGACTTTCTGTGACAGGGTTCAACCCTCATTATCACCTGAAGAAAACTGGGGTTTATTCTCAGCCAAAGGGGTAGAATCGATCCCCAGTAGGGAATAGACTTTGTAGGGGTATCAAGGGAAACCCACAACGTTTAGCAAAATCATAATCCATCAGGTTAATAGCTGCTCCAGAATCAACGAAAGCCTGAGCAGAAAATGAGGACAGAGAGCATATCAGAGTGACAGTTAATAAAAAACTTAGTCTGAACATACCCAAGACAACTGAGCGTGCAAAACGTCTTCCCCGCTTAGGGCAGACTGAAATAGCATGAGAGGCATCACCACTTAAAACTAAACCTATTGCGCTTTCGAACTCCATGACGCTGTGCCCCAACACCACTCCATCGCACTGCATGGGCTCAGAAGCTGGCTCACAAGGCAACACCACTCCACCATACTTCTCCGCTCACGCAAACGTCTGTCAATTTGAATCGCTAATGACATAGAATCATTGAGACCAGAGGGGACAGGAATCCCACCATAACATTCCTTTACATTATCCGACAGACCCTTCCGGGAAAAGGGCCGCCAAAGCGTCGTCATTCCATTTGGTCAGACTGCCCACCAACGGAATCTCTGACAGTATAAACTCAGCGTCATCAAGCCCCTGATTTAATGCCAACAAGGCTTTTTCAGCTTGATCAGTGACATTAGGTCATCGTACAATAACCCCAAAGCCTGAAAAAACGCATCAACATCACTCAAAACAGGATCCCCAGGTATCAGGGAAAAAGCCCAATCCTGAGGATTGCCGCGCAGGAGAGAGATGATAATTTGAACCTGCTGCGCTGCGTTTCCTGAGACTTAGATTTTAAGGCAAAAAACAATTTACAATTATTTTTTGAAATTCTGAAACTTAGCTCGATCCCTAAAAACCAAATCTGGCATGGGGATCCTAGTTTCCACAACAGGCAACCCAGCAAGTAGTAGCATACTCCGAACCTCATGGCAAGCTGATCCACACGGCCAGACAACTGTCAAACTCCATTGGAGAAAAGATCCTCCCCAGACCCAGAGATAAGAGGGAAAAAAAAAAAAAAAAAAAATGCAACAAACGAAAAATATCTCTGACAACTCTGACAACCTTTTTTCTATCACAAATTTTTTCCCTTCTGTGAGTACCATACAATTTTAAATTTTTAGGCCGGGTGATACTGTTATGTTTCGGTAGCTGAGGAGTGCAGTAAAAAAGGGCAATACACCAGAGCAGTTGGAATCTAGGGATTGCAGTACCCTGACTAACCACCACACTAGAGGCAGCCGTGGAGCGTTCCTTACGTTGGTCCTAGACGCCTCGTCACAGCCTGAGAAACAAACTAACACCTAAAGATAGAAATAGGAAAGCTATCTGCCCCGGAGCAGAACCCCAAAGAAATAAGAAAGCCCCCAAACATGTAATGGCGGTTAGACAGAGGAAATACTGAACAGAAAGAAAATAGAATGAGCAAACGTGGGGCCCAAACTATCTAATAAAAAGGACAGGAAGGGTACTTACTGCAATCCCAGAAAACCCTGAAAAACACAAACTCTACTAATTTCAAAATCACCTGAGATCACACGACCTCTACCACCTAAATTAGCTCTCTGGTGTAACAAAATCAAAACAGCAGCCACTGAAAAAACTGGAAAAAGCAAAAGACAAAACTAGTGGCTGAACTAAACGGAGGCAGAACCCCCGGAGGGGACCCAGAAGGCCCCAAAGAAGTGCAGGACAAAATGCAAAAATATAGCAACATCAAAAAGAAGAAAAATTCTTATCTGGTAGCAGGAGATGCAGACACGACACAGCAGGCTACAAGGAAACTGGAATGAAGATCAGACCAAACAATTGATCACCGCAACCCTGATGGGAAAATGACTCCCTTATATAAGACCAGTCAGTAACACCTGATTCCCGTCCCTCACAACTTCATAGTACCGCTAGTAACCACCAGAGGGAGCCTCTGCTCAGAACTCATCTCAAACCATCCACCAGTAAATGAAATCAAGTCCTCATGCAATAAGCTACAGGCCTACAGCACTTCCACTTCATAAAATCACAAAATGCTTTACTGAAGATCCATTAAAAACCAGTCAGCACATCTCAGAAGGCTTGGTCATCAAGTAACTATATTTCTACAAAAGTTCTTATTTCGAAACAATCTTAACCATTAAATGTGAGAGTACAATTGCATAATTAACTTATAAATATGTAGTATATATAGAAAATATTAGAGATTAGTGAACATATTCAAGTGGAAATAATATTCTACTCGAATTTTACAAAAATCTACATTCGGCAAAAAGCAAATATTTGTAATCTGCTACTGCTACTGACGCCTGCTGAATGACATTTTTCTGAATCGTAACGGGTCATCAGAAGGTTAAATAATGATTTTACTCAACATACCATTCACCTTTCTTGCCCCTCTGTTTCTCACCATCATTCATCTGGTCCTCGTCACATCTTCTGATCACCACCTGTCATGACACAGCTGTCGGGTGACCCGGGACCAGTGTCTCCTTCCCTTCCCTAACACTAGTGGGCGCCATAGCTCACCCTACTCCCTGGGATACTTCTGAAGGTGAATCCTCCACTCTTGCCTTATCACCTGGTTAGCCCTCCGCTGTTCCCCTTCCCCACCCAGGGAAGATTGGCGTTACTGTGCATCGTAGAAACATTACCCCGACAAAAATGGCAACACAAACAAGGGTTAACGAAACTTCCAGCATACAAAATATTCACTCACATATAACAGAGGAATGCACATGGGCGTGGAGGTAGGGGAAATAAACAAAATAGAAAAGGATAGGGAATTACCAACATATAAACCAAGCAATAGTCAATGATAACTCCTCCAACTCTCCTTCTCACATGAACTGATCTCCCTCCGTTAGCCATGCAGGAAATGCTAGCTGTGACAAGGATTTGTAACAGAGCCCAGATAATAAAGGGGAATGGAGTGGCTAACCGAGCTCAGCTGTGAGCACAGGGATTTCCAACATTGCCCGATTATCCTTGTTCTTCCAGAAGGAATTTACACATATAAAATAAAAGGGGAAGTGCTTCTTCTCAGCGTCAAAGTAGGAGTAATCAAACCCCTGCATTCTTCTGGCTCCACACTGTCGCAGTAAACCCATGACAACCCACATACATTGAAATCCTGGCTCTAATGAGGACTGAAATAGTTTTGCACATGTGCATGCAAGGTCACAACCCACCTTGTGATATTAGGACAATCGTGACATTTAGCATGCTTGCCCAAACGCAAGTGATAAAAATATGTGACAAGAACTGGACTTAAGATCTTGAAGAGCGTTGGGGTCAGAGAGGTAAGGTGAGCATAAGGATTTTTGCTTACTTCATTCATTTTTATATTTTGGGATCGGGAGTGACCCCAAAATTTAAAATAAGGAACATTAAAAAAATGGAGAATAAATTGACTGCAATTCAAATTTTGCTTCATCTGCTCATCTCTAGAAAATATATCTCATCATAGCAGATTAACTTAATTTTAAATCAGTACATTAATCATTGTTTCTGAAAGTCTTAAGGCACTGTCACACTTAGCGATCGCACTAGCGATCACGAAAAACGACACAACCTGGCGAGATCGTAGTGCGATCGCTATGTGGTCGCTAGTTAGCTTCCAAAACAAAGATCTCATCAGAGATCAGCGATCTGTATAATGACCTCTGGCGGTCGTTGGGAAAACCTAGTCCCACCTGCGACGCTGGTAAAGTCTCCATAAAGGGTCACACTCAGCAATTCAGGCTCACCACGGACACCAACTACCAAAAAACGACTCAGAACGTTCATAAGCGATAAACGACATCTCAGCAGGGGCCACATCGCTGCTACATGTCACACACAGCTGCTCGCTAATTGAAGAGGTTTTGTCGAGCCAGTGGTTCCTATGGCTGCGCCTCCTGACCCTGTTTTGGTTGAGGGCAATTTGGTATGTGGTTGAGAAAATATTGGATTCTCGTTTTGCTAGACAGAGACTCCAGTATTTGCTTAAGTGGAGAGGTTATGGTCAAGAGGACAATTTTGGGTGTTTGCTTCGGACAAACCATGCTAGGAGACTGATTCGTGCCTATCACCGAGCTCATCCTGATCGGGCCTGGTGCGCAGGTGAGGGTTTGGTGACCCCTCCTCAAGGGGGGGTTTCTGTTTGTGAACACGTTGGAGGCAACTTCGAGCTGGGGGTCCCTCCGGTGGTTGCTGAGGGTAATGAACCAATTGCTGAGTGGCTTTCAGCTGGGTCTGAATGGTCTGATATAATCTCTGAAAGAGCCTTCAATGTAGTAGTTCAACCCAATCACAGATGGCCTGAACCTTGACCGGGTCCATTTCAATAAAAAACGGAAACAAAATGAATCCCAGAAATGAGACCTTTGTACGCCAAAAAGACACTTTGATCCCTTCACAAACAGTGCATTCTCTCTCAAAATCTGGAACACAGTCCGAACATGTTTCACATGAGAGTCCCAGTCATTGGAAAAAATCAAGATATCATCCAAATAAACAATCAGAAATTTATCCACAAAATCCCTGAAAATATCATTCATGAAGGATTGGAAGACGGAAGGAGCATTAGTGAGCCCAAAGGCATCACTAGGTACTCAAAATGCCCTCTGGGGTATTAAACGCCGTCTTCCATTCATCCCCGTGCTTAATGCGAATAAGGTTATACGCCCCCCTAAGGTCAAGCTTGGTAAAACCAACTTGCACTTTTCACCCCTGGAAAAACAGTCAGAAATCAAGGGTAAAGGATATTGATACTTCACAGTGATCTTATTCAAGAGACGGTAATCAATACACGGCTCAATGAACCATCCTTTTTGGCCACAAAGAAAAAAACGGCACCTAAGGTGAAAGGGTGGGCTGATATACCCTTCTCCAATGACTCCCTTGATATAAGATCGCATAGCATCGTGTTCAGGTACAGACAAGTTTAAAAGGTGACCTTTAGGAAATTTACCACCAGGCACTAATTCAATAGCGCAATCGACTCCTGTGAGGGGGCAAAGATGCAGATTTACTTTCACTAAGTACATCCGAAAAATCAGTCAAAAGTCAGGGAAAATCCTGAGCCTTGGGAGAGGCAGAAAAAACAGGAGTGTCGGCATTAACACATTGGCACCCCAACTGGTCACAGACACAGATTTCCAATCCAAAACAGGATTATGATTTACTCATCCTCTAGCCTGGAAGAGGTGGTCCAGTTTTTCAGAGTAACAGGTTGCAGTGGCTCCCTGAATGTATGCTGTTATGAATGTGCTAGAGATGGTTTCTGAGTAGAGGCTCCCTCTGGTGGTTACAGACAGTACTGATCCTTTCAGCAAGGAGTGGCAATCAGGATCACGGAGGGTCTGATATAAGGGAGGTTCCCTCCCATGATGGCCCCCATGATCAATTGTTCTAGTCTCAAATTGTGGTTCGGGTTCATTTGGAAGTTTGCTGGAGTCTTGCCTGCATCTCCTGCTTTCAGATAAGATAGTTTTTGCTTTTCTTTTTGAGCTTGCTTTTTGCATTGTTTTCTGCACTTTTGTGGAGGTCAGCCAGGTCCCCTCCTGGGGCATGACCCTCCTCACAGTTTATCTGCAGCCACTGTTATTTGCCATTTGCTTTTTTCCTGTTTTTTTCAGCGGCTGCAGCTTGGTTTTGTTCCCACTGAACCCGATTTAGCGGGTGGCGAGATCGTGTCATCTCAGTATTTTTGTAATCAGAATTATTGGATTTTTGTAGGGTTTTCTGGGTTGCAGAGAGTAATCTCTCCTTTCTTATCCTAATTTAGTCAGCTTGTGGCCCCAGCGTTTGCTCAATCTATTTTCTGCCTATGTTTGTGTTTTCATCTTGTCTAACCGCAATTATAGTTTGGGGGCTTCCTATTTTCTTTGGGATCTGCTCCGGGAGATATTTTCATCTTTCTGCCTTTAGGTGTAGTTATCTCTCAGCTGTGACGAGGCGTCTAGGATCAACGGGGAACGCCCCAAACGGCTACCTCTAGTTGTGTCTTTAGTTTAGGAATCTGCAACCCACCAGTTTACCAACATCTCAGGTGTTCTGCTGCCCTGCTGTTGTTCCTGTCCTCTTCAGCTACCGAAACACAACAGTATCACCGGCCATAGCTGAAAATTATATGGTACTCACAGAAGGGAAAAATAGTGTGGAAAGAAAAAAGTTGTCAGAGTTGTCAAGATTTTATTCCTTTTCTGTCTGTTGCATTTTTTCCCTCTTTTTCTCTGGGTGCTGAGGAGGATTTTTTTTTTCTTTCAATGGAGTTTGCCAGTTGTTGGCCGTGTGGATCAGCTTGCCACTGAGGTTCGGAGTATTGCTACCTATCTTGCTAGGTTGCCGGTTGTGGAACCTAGGATTCCCATGCCAGATTTGTTTTTGGGGGAATCGGGCTAAATTTCTGAATTTCAAAAATAACTGTAAGTTGTTTTTTTCCTTAAAGCCTAAGTCCTCAGGTTACGCAGCACAGCAGGTTCAAATTGTCATCTCTCTCCTGCGCGGCAATCCTCAGGATTGGGCTTTTTCCCTGACACCTGGGGATCCTGTTTTGAATGATATTGATGCATTTTTTCTGGCTCTGGGGTTATTGTACAATGAACCTAATGTCACTGATCAAGCTGAAAAAACCTTGTTGGCATTAAATCAGGGTCTTGAAGACGCTGAGTTGTACTGTCAGAAATTCCGAAAGTGGTCAGTCCTGACCAAATGGAATGATGATGCTTTGGCAGCCCTTTTTCGGAAGGGGCTATCAGAGAATGTAAAGGATGTTATGGTGGGATTCCCTGCTCCTCTGGTCTCAATGATTCTATGTCATTGGCTATTCAAATTGACAGACGTTTGCGTGAGCGCAGGAGGTATGCGTGAGATAGTGTTGCCTTGTGAGCCAGCTTCTGAGCCTATGCAGTGTGATAGAGTAACTTCTGGGGCACAGCGTCATGAGTTTCGAAAGCGCAATGGGTTATGTTTCTACTGTGGTGATGCCTCTCATGCTATTTCAGTCTGCCCTAAGCGGGGAAGACGTTTTGCACGCTCAGTTGTCTTGGGTAGTGTTCAGACTAAATTTCTGTTGACTGTTACCCTGATTTGCTCCCTGTCCACATTTTTCTGCTCAGGATTTTGTTGATTCAGGAGCAGCTATTAACCTGATGGATTTTGAATTTGCCAAACGTTGTGGGTTTCCCATGATACCCCTGCGGAAGTCTATTCCCCTACTGGGCATTGATTCTACCCCTTTGGTGGAGAATAACCCCAGTTTTCTACTCAGGTGATAATGAGGGTTGAACCAGATCATCAGGAGAGTTGCAAATTTCTGGTGCTGTATAATCTGCATGACATTATTGTACTAGGTTTCCCTTGGTTACAGTCTCTGCCTTGGGACCTTCACCGATTGGCCACAGAGGAGCTGAAGGCATACACTTGGATCCATCTTCAGCCCTTTATCCTGGGGAAGACAATCAAAAGGCAGGGATGCTCCAGAGAGCAGATCACTGGTATAGTCGCTGGAGACGTGTGAGGAAAATGCCACCGCTTCCCCTTCTTCGGAGACGTCATCACACCTTGATTCGACGACTAGCACACCAAATGAAGAAGAGGAACTTGTTGACTGACTCTGACGCAAGGGAACTAGACACCTCTTGTCACATGGTTGCTTCAACCAAAGCACCGTGCTGGGTCTCCAGACCTGAATGGGTACAAGAATTTCAGGCTCCGAATGACCCATGGGCACACCAGACAGCAAATTGAAGACAAACTTGGAGCTGTAGTTGTACTTGCAGTACTAGACTGTTCTTGAGTAGGGCTCGACCATCACCAGACAATGCCCACACCGGGTTCTGGGGCTAAAGCAAGGAAATCACACACTGACTCCGTATGGCTGGTGGCTTATACACACCAAAGCTCCCAGAGGCAAAAAATCAGTCATAGACTTTAATAGAGTGGAAGTACTCTCACCAAGGGCAGGCTCTCCTACTGGCCCAAGGTTCTGGAGCTTTAGATCCTCTGGACAGAGGCCGTCCGGGTGTTCCTCACAACTGCAGCGATATTGTATGCCCTTCTTACGGCGGGTTTTGGGCTGCTGCTTTGCCAGCCCATTCACATCAACCTTCTTAGGTTTCACAAGGGTAGCTGCCTTAACAGGTAGAGGAACTGGAGGGTCATAGATGGTCATGGACTGGCGTGGCGGTTTCTTCACAGGTTTCGCCCGTCTGGAGCAACTCTTGGATCTAGACAGGGAAGACTTCGCAGGAGCAGCTGGACGAGGCACATCAAAGACTCTACGGAAGGCCACCAGGAAGGCCCCTAGGTTCATGATATGATTAGGATCCCCTGCTTCCCAGAGGGGACAGATCCATAGTTAAGCATCTCCTGCTAGGTAGGACATGATGTATCCCACCTTGACACCGGTCAGAGAGGAAACAACCTGCATTCTGCACAATGTAGTGCAAGCACTTTTCCAGGAACACTTGGCACTCAATAGGATTCCCATAGAACCTGAGCGGGTTTGCTGGGTTGTGCTCCTCATAAGAGAGTTGATTGTAGAGAGCCTGGGAGACTATGATTGGGTCAGATGTCTCAACAATCTGAACCACCCTTGGTGGAACAAATTCCTCAGGTTGCTCATACAGCAAGAAAAAAAGTTCATGATGCTCTGCAAGCGGAAGGACTTGGGACCCAGCGGGGACCATGGCCTGTGCAAACTGTCACGCTCATGCCCTGGCTGGTGGGCATGAGCTAGGGAGTTGTGGCCCCACTGTACCACAGACCAGAATACTCTGGAATGGGCGTGACTAGGACAGCTGCCTCAGTCTTCACTGGAGCCTCTGATGGTGAGGTCAGGCTTGTGCGGCAGGCAGCTGCCAGGTGCCACTCCAGGGTGGTGTCTGGTTGTGGCTGCTGATCCCACTTGGGGAGACAGTGGCATGGCTGAGACACTGACAGACAGGTACGGATGAGACACAGGGCTGGCAGGCACAGATGAGACACAGGGCTGGCAGGCACGGATGAGACACAGGGCTGGCAGGCATGGATGAGACACAGGGCTGGCAGGCCCTGTTCACACAGCAAATGCAGAACTGGAACTAGCTGGAAGGAATGGTGTATGGAGGAACAGGTAGAGACCTGTTTACACAGCAAATGCAGGTACTGGAACTGACTGGAAGGAATGGTGTATGGAGAAACAGGTAGAGACCTGTTCACACAGGGTGAGAACCGCAAGGCTGCAGAGAAGGGCTGTAGAGCAGCAAGAGGTGCTGCAGCGGCAGGAGCAAAGCAAAGCGGAACCGCAAGGTATGCAGAGAGGAGCTGCAGCAAGAGGTTCTGCAGCGGCTGGAGCAAGGCAAAGCGGAACCACAAGGTATGCGGAGAGGAGCTGCAGCAAGAGGTTCTGCAATTGAAGGAATGAAGCAGAGCAGAACCACAAGATATGCGGAGAGGAGCTGCAGCAAGAGATTACTGCAGCTGCAGGAGCAAAGCAGAGTGGAACGGAGCAAAAACCGCAGGAGTGCAGACAAGAGGCAGAAAGATTCAGAGAGAACACTAGGCAAGACACAGCAGGAAAGGAAAATACAGACATGGAGATTAAGAGACAGATGTAGGACAGAGTTCAGACAAGGAAATCGCACGAGACAAGGTGCAGGGACTAGGAAATTCTGCCTCCTGGAGGGTGGCAATGACAAGTACAAGATAGGGTCAGAAGCAAGAGTACAGAGACCAGGATGTTCTGCCTCCTGGAGGGCAGACAAACAGGTACAAGACAAAGCTAGGAGTGAAGCCTCCAAAGATGGAGGAACACAGAGCAAAACCTGGCAGCTCAGTAGCAAGATACTAACTGAGTTAACACATTGCACAGGCCAGATCCACAGGGTGGAGCAGCCTTAAATACTAGAGACTAATGGTAATTGGTCAGGGACATATTAAACAGGTGGACCCTGACTCCATAAGAACCAGAGAGTTCTGGCACTACCCCCTATGTACACAGCCAGGAGAAATGCAGAGAGCAGGCAGAATCAAGAGGCACAGATCATGGAGCTTGCAGCAGATATAAATCACAGCATGACCTGGGCAGTGAGCAAGTTGGTATGTGGGGAATAGGAAGCCATGCAGTGATGCCAGCAGGGTTGTTACAGCGTGCCTTCCTGTATCAGCTGTACTCGTCTACTGGGCCATTCCAATTTCCTGTCCCTTAGGGGTCAGTGGCCATGAGTCTGAGGTCTGTCCTGAAGTAGCATCTGATGTTCATCGGGAGCCAAGCCTAACCCCATCATGAGGGGCTCTAGAGAAAAATGAGGTTCTCATCTAGTCACACCTGTCCAGGCTCTCCTCGGACCATGGCACAGTGGTTCCACCACTCCCATTACAATATGCTTTCTTTGATGTGTTTCTTTTTCCAGTTTTTGATCCATATTTCAACTATTGTTGAAATTGTTTTTGTGCTTTTTCAAATGCATGAAGCATAATGTTTAATAATATCCTGTTTATATCCTCTTGCTTTTAACCTGTTATATTTTTACTCCCCAATATTATTGAAACAATTTTATTTGTCTCTTAAAAACCACTAGTGTGTTGTCCGCTTTACTGCAATTTCCTAAAAATGGCTTTATTTTGACAACCTTTACTGTCTCTTTGAAGGATTGTGCATATTTATTTGGTTATGGACAGCCTATTGATTTCAATTGGTATTTTTTAATATTTTTTTCTCCGACGGTATTGTTCCATGAAAAGGAAACACTTTCTTCTTGGTTCGCCTCAGATCACAGTGACAACCAGAAGCATAACAATCGAGATTGCAGGGTATACGGCCAAGCCTAAAGAAGTAGACAATGGAGCATGCTCATCTACAGATTTTCAGCTTTTCAGCAGTCCATTCTTGCTGCACAGCCATAGTGCTGTGTTTCTAATAGTTCCCTGCTGGTTTGACAGACAGTGTGCTGTCAGAAGTGGGTGACTGACTTTATGCAGTGTGTGTATGTGTGTCTGTCTGTGCGTGTGTGCGTGCGTGCGTGTGTGTGTGTGTGGATTTTTGTGGTTGAGGATCCAAGGTTTGCTTTTAGGGCACATAGGACCTTGGTTATAAGCAGGGGTTATTGTGCTTAACTGATAATGTAAATCAAGGACCAAACTTATTCAACTCAAACTGGCCAATAGTGGGTTAACAATACATTAAGTAGGTGGTTATAAAACAAAGGCTGCTTAGAAAAAAAGTTTTACTATATGGTTAAAATGAGGATTTTTTTCATGAAGAAGAAACCCCAACAGAACTTTAAGTTCTTAATACCCAAATCTACACTAAGCTTGTTTAGTTGTGTGAATTTTAAAAAGCTGGAAATCAGATTCAGTCTCTATATCACCCCCATTTTTCTTTTTATTATTTTGCTATTCTGTATGACAAAAGCTTTACTGTCAGATGCGCATTTGTGTTGTATGTCTCTGTTCATTAATAATGTGAGAATGATCATTTCAAATGATTTATCTGAGAATGGACGAACAATTATATTTAAGAAGGATAACAGATAAGCCAGAAGGAAGAACAAAAGAGGCAAGTTCATTAAAGTAGATGGATTTTTCTTCATTCCCTGTTGTTAAATATAAACACAGGCATTCTTATTGGAAAAGGGACCTTGGCGCATACATATCTTTAGAGAATAAGAACAGTAATGAAAATGCTTTTTCGCCATCATTCACTGATAATAATCGTATGTGTCAGGGCTTAATAACATTCTGCATTTGTAATGGAATGCCCATGTTTAACTGGCTGGCAAGAAAAAAGAAAAGAAAGTGTATTATTTCTTAAAATGTATAGCAGAAGATTTCCTCATAAGATTTAGGCCTCAAGATCATGACCAAATTCTGGAATCTGTTAACAAATATAGTAGCATCTACCATTGCATGATTTAAAGTCATCAACATTGAAGTTACGACACCAAGAAGCAAAAGTTGTGGCGTTATGAAAATCACAGTATCAGTAGACACGTTAATGATATTTAAATGATGAAAAAATGGAAACAAAAACATATTCATTTATTCAGTTTAGAGGATAAGCTTTGTACACAGAAATACTGTACATGCACTTACACACATTGACATGCTATTAGTTAGGTCATTTATGGTTATTTGCAGAATATTCTGCATTAGAATATTCTGCATTAGAATGCATTAGGGCACATAATTCATCAAGATCCACTTTTGTGAGTTTCTTTTGCAATTGCTGATGGGAATCAAGTAGAGATGAGTTGATTTCATGAGATTTGATTCCGTTGGAATTTACCGGTAAATTTAATGCACTGCAAATTTATTGTCTGTGAATTGAAACTCATTTATTATGCTTTTGGGTTTGGAAAGACCTAAAGCATAATAAATGTAAGATATAGAAAAAAAAACAATAACCAATACTCTCCTCATTGCTCATGGATTTTTCTAAAATTCAAATAGAATTAAATTCCACTCAAATAAATTCATCCAACTATGCAGTAGAAACTTTAGAAGTCCAAAGATGCTGCAGATCATGATAGTATCTTTAGGCCATGCAGGCTGCGTACACTAGCCAGAGCAACATAAAGCCTGGTGCTGCCATGTGGAAAATAGGCTTAAGGAACACTATGGAGAAATGGCCAAATCAATGTAATGCTAAAGTGTTAATTTACCTGGAATGAAGTTTACAGAGGTCCAGCAGGTTGGCGTGATAGCATCATTTGCAATAGAGGCGTCAGCGCCGCTCATGCAAATCTAGCGCATGCGAGTCACTCATTACGGCAGCGTTAATACCTCTCTGAAGCCAGGTGTATGCTTCCCGACATCAGAGGCATGTACTGCACTTGACCAGAAGCTATCTTCTAAACTATCAGAAAATGTTTGCCTGGCATAGGGCTACGATCCAGATGTCTAGCTACTGATGTTCTACTGACCTCATGCTTTTGCTATCAAAGGCTGTCATTTTGCAGAGCAAAATAGCAATGGAGGCTGCAATGAAGGTCATTCCTCTTCACATATTAGTCTTGCTTTTGTTTTAGAAGCTATAATAGTTAGAGACTGATATGGAGACCACATGGGTAACTCCATGGAGAGGCTTCTTGAGGGAATGTAAAAGTGTCACAGGATCCAAGGAACCATTTTTCAGCATGACATCCCCAACACAATAGCCTAATGTGAGCAGCCTGCATTGCCTGAACATGATACCATGGCCTGCAGAGTCTCTGGGCTTAGCACACATGAGATCTTGATGATTTGCATTTCCAGATGCATTCAATGTGGTAGAACATTCCTCAGACAACCATTTATAACCTCATGCTCAGGCATGTAAGCGCATGTATTTCTGTGCGTGGCGCTTCAAGATCAAGATGTTTTAATAATGATGTTTCCAGTTTTCTATTATTTGCATATTATTAGCATGTCCATTATTAGCCCCTAGAAACATCCAGGAAAGCTCCCACAACTGTCAGTCTGCTCCAGCAAAATGAGGGCTATTTAAAATTATGTACCTGCAATAACTTATATTATATCTATGAGTCTAACCTTTAGTGTGGTAAAACCTATCATGGAGGGTGGCAAAAGTTTCTACCTTAACCTTAAAAAAATGTGGGATGCATTCAAATACCTGCCACATACAGTATTCTCTGCACAGATTATAAATTCTGAACTACATGACAATCTCCTGGTGGTTTCCAAACACATTATGAAGTTCTTTCTTGATTGCCACATTATATTTTACATCATCTGGACAAGGGCTCATTCAGACATCAGGTTTTCTCACAAGGTTTCTATCTGTGGTTTTCACAGATATAACTCGTACCTATTATAGCCTGTATTGCTGTTCACATGTTTGTTTATTTTTACAACTTGATTTTTCTGTACAAAATCACAATAACATATCCAATTTTGATCCGAGTCTCAAATCAAGCTCACCAATGCAAGTGTAACGATAATGCCCTGCATGGTTCCCGCCCTCCTCAGTACAAGGACACCAACATACTCACTGCTCTGGCCGTGCAGTGTGTTCCCGTTGTGGTTTCTTGCTTCCTGGTCTGTGCATCTTGCACAGGCTTCCTGGCAGGGCACCTAGTAAATGAGCCCTTAACATATATTATTTCATAACCACTCTTGTTTATTATTTCTTTCTAACTTTTAGTGACTATCCTTTTTTTATCAGAATTTGAAATATTTTTATGCTTGGATTGCCCTACAGTACATACAGTTAGGTCCATAAATATTTGGACAGAGACAACATTTATCTAATTTTGGTTCTAGACATTACCACAATGAATTTGAAACAAAACAAATCAGATGCAGTTGAAGTTCAGACTTTCAGCTTTCATTTGAGGGTATCCACATTAAAATTGGATGAAGGGTTTAGGAGTTTCAGCTCCTTAACATGTGCCACCCTGTTTTTTAAAGGGACCAAAAGTAATTGGACAAATGACTCCAAGGCTATTTCATGGACAGGTGTGGGCAATCCCTTTGTTATGTCATTCTCAATTAAGCAGATGAAAGGGCCGGAGTTGATTTGAGGTGTGGTGTTTGCATTTGGAAGGTTTTGCTGTGAAGGAAACATGTGGTCACAGGAGCTCTCCATGCAGGTGAAACAAGCCATCCTTAAGCTGCAAGAACAGAAAAAACCCATCCAAGAAATTGCTACAACATTAGAAGTGGCAAAATCTACAATTTGGTACATCCTGAGAAAGAAAGAAAGCACTGGTGAACTCATCAATCCAAAAAGACCTGGGAGCCCACGGAAGACAACAGTGGTGGATGATCGCCGCATACTTTCTTTGGTGAAGAAGAACCCGTTCACAACATCAACTGAAGTCCAGAACACCTCAGTGAAGTAGGTGTATCTGTCTCTAAGTCAACAGTAAAGAGAAGACTCCATGAAAGTAAATACAAAGGGTTCACATCTAGATGCAAACCATTCATCAATTCCAAAAATAGACAGGCCAGAGTTAAATTTGCTGAAAAACACCTCCAGAAGCCAGCTCAGTTCTGGAAAAGTATTCTATGGACAGATGAGACAAAGATCAACCTGTACCAGAATGATTGGAAGCCAAAAGTTTGGAGAAGAAAGGGAACGGCACATGATCCAAGGCACACCACATCCTCTGTAAAACATGGTGGAGGCAACGTGATGGCATGGCCATGCATGGCTTTCAATGGCACTGGGTCACTTGTGTTTATTGATGACATAACAGCAGACAAGAGTAGCCGGATGAATTCTGAAGTGTACCGGGATATACTTTCAGCCCAGATTCAGCCAAATGCTGCAAACTTGATTGGACGGCGCTTCATAGTACAGATGGATAATGACCCCAAGCATACAGCCAAAGCTACACAGGAGTTCATGAGTGCAAAAAAGTGGAACATTCTTCAATGGCCAAGTCAATCACCAGATCTTAACCCAATTGAGCATGCATTTCACTTGCTCAAATCCAGACTTAAGAGGGAAAGACCCACAAACAAGCAAGACCTGAAGGCTGCGGCTGTAAAGGCCTGGCAAAGCATTAAGAAGGAGGAAACCCAGCGTTTGGTGATGTCCATGGGTTCCAGACTTAAGGCAGTGATTGCCTCCAAAGGATTCGCCACAAAATATTGAAAATAAAAATATTTTGTTTGGGTTATGTTTATTTGTCCAATTACTTTTGACCTCCTAAAATGTGGAGTGTTTGTAAAGAAATGTGTACAATTCCTACATTTTCTAACACATATTTTTGTTCAACCCTTCAAATTAAACGTTACAATCTGCACTTGAATTCTGTTGTAGAGGTTTCATTTCAAATCCAATGTGGTGGCATGCAGAGCCCAACTCGCGAAAATTGTGTCACTGTCCAAATATTTCTGGCCCTGACTGTATTACAATACTAAATACTACAGAGTTTAATTATTTTCCAAGTTCTTTTAATGATATTTTAGATTTGGAACTTTATTGTTCATGACACTAATACTTTACATGGTGAAATTGACTATTAAATTATTCTTAAAATAGCGATGTGTCAACAACATCCATTCACTTAGCATTATAAAATTACTTACAGAAATTCTAAATTTGAAATCCACAAGGATGGCTTGTTGTAAGATTGAAATGACTGGTCTGTTGTATGTCAACATTAACCCCTTCACCCCCAAGGGTGGTTTGCACGTTAATGACCGGGCCAATTTTTGCAATTCTGACCACTCTCTCTTTATGAGGTTATAACTCTGGAACGCTTCAACGGATCTTCGCGATTCTGAGACTGTTTTCTCGTGACATATTGTACTTCATGTTAGTGGTAAAATTTCTTCGATATAACTTGCGTTTATTTTTGAAAAAAACGCAAATATGGCGAAAATTTTTAAAATTTTGCAATTTTCAAACTTTGAATTTTTATTCCTTAAAACAGAGAAATATATCACACAAAATAGTTAAGAAATAACATTTCCCACATGTCTACTTTACATCAGCACAATTTTGGAACCAAAATTTTTCTTTTGTTAGGAAGTTATAAGGGTTAAAAGTTGACCAGCGATTTCTCATTTTTACAGCAAAATTTACAAAGCCATTTTTTTTAGGGACCACCTCACATTTGAAGTCACTTTGAGGGGTCTATATGGCAGAAAATACCCAAAAGTGACACCATTCTAAAAACTGCACCCCTCAAGGTACTCAAAACCACATTCAAGAAGTTTATTAACCCTTCAGGTGCTTCACAGTAACTAAAGCAACGTGGAAGGAAAAATGAATATTTTACTTTTTAGCCACAAAAATTATCTTTTACAAACTTTTTTTTAATTTTCACAAGGGTAAAAGGAGAAAATGGACAGATAAGGTTGTTATGCAATTTCTCCTGAGTACGCCAATACCTCATATGTGGGGGAAAAACCACTGTTTGGGTACACGGCAGAGCTCGTAAGGGAAGGAGCGACGTTTGTCTTTTTCAAACTAAAATTGGCTGGAATTTAGATTGGATGCCATGTCGCGTTTGGAGAGCCCCTGATGCGCCTAAACAGTGGAAACCCCCACAAGTGACACCATTTTGGAAACTAGACCCCCTAAGGTACTTATCTAGATCTGTTGTGAGCACTTTGAACCCTCAAGTGTTTCACAAAAGTTTATAAAGCCTGGGTGTGAAAAAAAAAATCAATTTTCCACAAAAATGATTTTTTAGTCCCAAATTTTTGAATTTTCCCAAGGAAATTGGACCCCAAAAGTTGTTGTCCAATTTGTCCTGAGTACGCTGATACCCCATATGTGGGGGGGGAAACAGTTTGGGCGCACGGCAGGGCTTGGAAAGGAAGTAGTAACGTTTTGGAATGCAGACATTAATGGGGGTCATGTTCCGTTTGCAGTGCCCCAGATGAGCCTAAACAGTGGAAACCCCCACAAGTGACCCCATTTTGGAAACTAGACCCCCTAAGGAACTTATCTAGATCTTTGGTGAGCACTTTGAACCCCAAGTGCTTCACACAAGTTTATAATGCCGGCAGAAAATAAAATCATTTTTCCACAAAATATCTTTAGTCACAATTTATTTCCAAGGGTAACGGAGAAATTGGACCACATAAGTTGTTGTACAATTTGTTGAGTACGCTGATACCCATATGTGGGGGAACCACTGTTTGGGCGCGGCAGAGCTCGATGGAAGGAGCCATTTGATCTTTTTCCAACCAAATTGGTGGAATTGAGTTTGGATGCCATGTTGCATTGAGAGCCCTGTGTGCTAACGTGGAACCCCAAATGACCTTGGGAACTGACCCCTAAGGAATTATCTAGATTTTGATGAGCAATTTGAACCCAGTGTTCACACAAGTTTATACGTGAGCGTAAAATTTAAATCATATTTTTTCCACAAATGATCTTTTCACCCCAATTTATTTTTACACAGTACAAGACTCAAAAGTTTTGTGCAATTTGTCTGAGTGCGTGATCCCATATTGGGTAAACCACTGTTTGGGTGCATGGCAGAGTTTGGAAGGGAAGGAGCGCCGTCTGACTTTTTCAACGCAGAATTGGCTGGACGCCATGTCGTGTTTGGGGAGCTCCTGATCTGCCTAAACAGTGGAAACCCCATAAATTACACCATTTTTTGAAACTAGACCCCTCAAGGAACTTATCTAGATGTGTGGTGAGAACTTTGAACCCCCAGGTGTTTCACTAAAGTTTATAACGTACAGCCGTAAAATAAAAAATCTTTTTTTTTTTTACAAAAATGATTTTTTCGCCCCCAATATTTTATTTTCACAAGGGTAACAGAAGAAATTGGAACCCCAAAGTTGTTGTCCAATTTGTCCTGAGTACACTGATACCCAATATGTGGGCGAAAACTACTGTATGGGCACACGTCGGGGCTCGGAAGGGAAGTAGTGACGTTTTGGATTGCAGACTTTGATGGAATGGTCTGGGGGCGTCATGTCACATTTGGAGAGCCCCTGATGCACCTAAACAGTGGAAACCCCCCACAAGTGACCCCATTTTGGCAAATAGACCCCACAAGGAACTTATCTAGATGTGTGGTGAGCACTTTGAACCCCAAAGTGCTTCACAGAAGTTTATAACGCACAGCCGTAAAAATAAAAATCTTTTTTTTTTTTACAAAAATGATTTTTTCGCCCCCAATATTTTATTTTCACAAGGGTAACAGGAGAAATTGGACCCCAAAAGTTGTTGTCCAATTTGTCCTGAGTACGCTGATACCCAATATGTGGGACAAAACTACTGTATGGGCGCACGTCAGGGCTCGGAAGGGAAGTAGTGACGTTTTGGATTGCAGACTTTGATGGAATGGTCTGGGTGCGTCATGTCGCATTTGGAGAGCCCCTGATGCGCCTAAACAGTGGAAACCCCCCACAAGTGACCCCATTTTGGAAAATAGACCCCACAAGGAACTTATCTAGAAGTGTGGTGAGCACTTTGAACCCCAAAGTGCTTCACAGAAGTTTATAACGCACAGCCGTAAAAATAAAAAATCTTTTTTTTTTTTACAAAAATGATTTTTTCGCCCCCAATATTTTATTTTCACAAGGGTAACAGGAGAAATTGGACCCCAAAAGTTGTTGCCCAATTTGTCCTGAGTACGCTGATACCCAATATGTGGGAGAAAACTACTGTATGGGTACACGTTGGGGCGTGGAAATCCCCAACAAGTGACCCCATTTTGGAAAATAGACCCCACAAGGAACTTATCTAGGTGTGTGGTGAGCGCTATGAAGCCCCAAGTGCTTCACAGAAGTTTATAATGTACAGCCGTAAAAACAAAAAAATAATTTTTTTTGTACAAAAATGATATTTTCGCCCCCAGTTTTTTATTTTCCCAAGGGTAACAGAAGAAATAGGACAAATTGCACAATAACTCTTGGGGTCCAGAGTACGCTGATACCCCATATGTGGGGATAAACTACTGTTTGGACGCATGGCAGAGCTCAGAAGTGAAGGAGCACCGTTTGACTTTTTCAACGCAGAATTGGCTGGAATTGAGATCAGACGCCATGTCACATTTGGAGAGCCCCTGATGTGCCTAAACAGCGGAAACCCCCAATTCTAACTCTAACCCTAACCCCAACACACCCCTAACCCTAGTCCCAACCCTAACCACAAACCTAACTCTAACACACCCCTAATCCCAACCCTAACCCTAATCCTAACTTTAGCGCCAACCCTAACCCTAACTTTAGCCGCAACCCTAACCCTACTAATGGGAAAATGGAAATAAATACATTTTTTTAATTTTATTATTTTTCCCTAACTAAGGGGGTGATAAAGGGGGGTTTGATTTACTATTTATAGTGGGTTTTTATGATTGGCAGCTGTCACGCTAAAAGACGCTTTTTATTGCAAAAATAGTTTTTTGCATCGCCACATTTTGAGAGCTATCATTTTTGCATATTTTGGCCCACAGAGTCATGTGAGGTCTTATTTTTTTGCGGTACGAGTTGACGTTTTTATTTGTACCATTTTTGAGCAGGTGACATTTTTTGATCGCTTTTTATTTCGATTTTTGGGAGGTTAGAATGAACAAAAATCAGCAATTCATGAATTTCTTTTGGGGGAGGCGTTTTTATTGTTCCGCGTGTGGTAAAATTGATAAAGCAGTTTTATTCTTCGGGTCAGTACGATTATGGCGATACCTCATTTATATCATTTTTTTATGTTTTGGCACTTTTATAGAATAAAAACAATTTTATATAAAAAATAATTATTTTTGCATCGCTTTATTCTGCGAGCTATAACTTTTCTATTTTTTCGCTGATGATGCTGTATGGCGGCTCGTTTTTTGCGGGACAAGATGACGTTTTCAGCGGTACCATGTTTATTTATATCGGTCTTTTTGATCGCGCGTTATTCCACTTTTTGTTCGGCGGTATGATGATAAAGCATTGATTTTTTGCTTCGTTTTTTTTTTTTTTTTAAGGGGTTCACTAAAGGGGTTAACTCGTGGGACAGTTTTATAGGGGGGTCGTTTCGGACGCGGCGATACCAAATATGTGTACTTTTATTGTTTTGTTTTTTTATTTACAGGAAGAAATGAATTTATTGGGGAATATTTTTTTTTTTTTTTATTTATTTTGGATTTTTTTTTATAACATGTTTATTTTTATTTTTTTAACTTTTTTACTTTGTCCCAGGGTGGGACATCACTGTATTTGAGCAGATCGCTGGTGTGACAGTGTGCACAGCACTCTGTCACACCAGCGATCGCACAGGCAGTGCAGCAGGCTTCTCAGTGCCTGCTCTCAGCAGGCACTGAGGAAGCCGCCTCCCTCCAGGACCCCGGCGCCATCTTGGATCTGGGTCCTGGGAGGGAGGAAGCCCTCAGAACAGCGCAATCACATCGCGCTGGTCTGAGGGTCTCAGGGGGGCTGCAGGGAGCCCCCACCCTGCGCGATCCTCCCCTGTGCCCCCAGTACACCGCGATCATGTTTGATCGCGGTGTGTTAGGGGTTAATGTGCCGGGAGCGGTCCGTGACCGCTCCTGACACACAGTCACGGGTGTCAGCTGTGATAATCAGCTGACACCCGGCGGCGATTAGCTGCGCTCCCCTCAGGAGCGCAGCTGATCGCCTATGACGTACTATCCCGTCCATGGGCAGAATGGCACGGGTTTTATGGACGGGATAGTACGTCTAATGTCAGAGAGGGGTTAAAATTAACCCCATTTATGATAGCGTTTCTGGGGTGTAATTTAGATAAGAATTGCTACTGTGATGAAACTGCTACAGCATGTGTTTGTGTGGTCGGACAGATATATACACACACAGTGCATAAATGAGTACACCACAACAGATTTGTCAGAAAACCATTAGTTTCCTTTCAAAAGCAACATTTTCTCTGGCATACAATACTACAGTACTATAGAATACTCCCCAAAATGTGGGTCATTAATTGCAAACACAATTTGTTATTTTTTACACAAAAAAAATGATTTTCCTAGCAAATTTGTTAAAGACCATGTTGCAAAAATGAATACATCCCAATTAAATTAGCACTTTGTGGTGCTATAACATGCAAACATGAAATATATGAAATTTGAATTGCATTACTGCTCTAGAAAATAGGAAAAATTGAGACTGCTTAGCACATAAATTGGCCAATTCATGTGTACCTGCGATAAGGCGATTCTCATTGCTGGGACCTATAATATTGAGAATCATCTCATGGGCTAATAGCCTACATTTATTGGTAAGGTAGCATCCTGCTACCCCTCATCTTTTGGTGGTTTTATACAATGCAATAAAATACAAGTTGAGCATCACTCTCTATCCAGTATCCAGGCTGTAAAGGAGGTCATTCTTGAAAAATGGAAACAGATACGATGTTGCAATATGTGACCAATGTCTTCATTCTTAGTCTAGAACATTTGGTTTTGTCCTTAATAATCATGTAGGTCATAGAAAATACTTAAAGTAGTTGCTTTTTATGTGGGGTATATTTATTTTTGCTTCAACTAATTTGAGCAAAACTGAAGATATTGTAATGATAATTACAGTGTTGAAAATAAGTATTTGATACACTGCTGTTTTTTGCAATTTTCCACCTAAAAGAAGGGAGGGGTTTGCAATTTTTTTGTAGGTTCACTTTAAAAATGGAAGACAGAATCTTAAAAAAAAATCCGAAAAACACATGCATATTTTTACTAAATAATTAATTTTATTGCATGAAATAAGTAGGATCAATGCAAAAAATAACTTAAAATTCGGTACAGAAACTTCTTTGCAATTACAAGGTCGATTTTTTCTGTAGTTCTTGAGCAAGGCTAAACACTGCAACGAATTTTGTCCCCTCCTCCATATGATCCCTCCAGATCTTTTTAGGTTTTGGGGCTGCGCTGGGCAAAATTGGTTTCCCTCCCTCTATGTTTTCCATTGGTTTTTAATCTGGAATGGCTAGGCCACTCCCAAAAACTCTTACGGCCATACTTAGTTTGCACGGTTGTGTTTTCGGGGATTGTCATGTGGAAAACCAGCCACGACCCCCTCTTATGTTTACTGAGTGAAGGGGGTTGTTGGCCAAATCTTGTTACATGACCCCCCCATCCTCCCCTTCAAGCGGTGAAATCAGCGTCCTTTGCAAAAAGACACCCAAAAAATTATGTTTCCCGACTACTTCCGGTTGGGACAGTGTTTTGGGATAGTAACATCCTTTCTTCCTCCAAATACGGTGAGTGGATTTTAAAAACCCAAAAAAGTTGTGGCATGTTGAAATGACTTCTGAGTTGGGGGGTCCCTCTGGTGAAAGTGAGGGGATTGAACCAGTGTTGAATGAGAAGTCCATCACTGCAGAGCTGGGAATCAGGAGAGACTGACTGGCTGATATAAGTGGTGCCCTTCCCCTATCCTGCCGGTGATCAATTGTTGTTTCGGTTCAT
>JARQOD010011318.1:0-23882 GCA_033576555.1 Oophaga sylvatica
ATATTTTTGCATTTTGTCCTGCACTTCTGTGGGGGCCTTCAGGGTCCCCTCCGGGGGCTTTTGCCCTCTCAGTTTAGTCCAGCCACTGTGTTTTGTACTTTTGCTTTTTCCAGTTTTTTCAGTGGCTGCTGTTTTTGTTACACCAGAGAACTAATTTAGGTGGTAGAGGTCGTGTGATCTCAGGTGATTTTGAAATTAGTAGAGTTGGTGTTTTTCAGGGTTTTCTGGGATTGCAGTAAGTACCCTTCCTATCCTTTTCTATTTAGATAGTTTGGGCCCCATCGTTTGCTCATACTATTTTCTTTCTGTGTCAGTATTTCCTCTTGTCTAACCGCCATTACATGTTTGGGGGCTTTCTATTATCTTTGGGGTTCTGCTCCGGGGCAGATAGCTTTCCTATTTCTATCTTTAGGTGTAGTTAGTTTCTCAGGCTGTGACGAGGCGTCTAGGACCAACGTAGGAACGCTCCACGGCTGCCTCTAGTTGTGGTGGTTAGTCAGGGTACTGCAATCTCATAGTATTCCAACTGCCTGGTGTAATCCTTGATGCCTCATCACTAGTCTAGTAACATAATGCCTCCTATCCATTACTAGAGATCAGAGTAACATCACTGAGAATACCTCCTATCCATCATAGAATCAGTGTGACATCACTGAGAATGCCGCCTATCCATCACTAGAGATCAGTGGTGACATCACTGAGAATGCCTCCTATCCATCAACTAGAGATCAGTGGTGACATCACTGAGAATGCCGCCTATCCATCACTAGAGATCAGTGGTGACATCACTGAGAATGCCTCCTATCCATCAATAGAATCAGTGGTGACATCACTGAGAATGCCCCTATCCATCATAGAATCAGTGGTGACATCACTGAGAATGCCCCTATCCATCAATAGAAATCAGCGGTGACATCACTGAGAATGCCTCCTATCCATTACTAGATATCAGTGGTGACATCACTGAGAATGCCTCCTATCCATCACTAGAGATCAGCAGTGACATCACTGAGAATGCCTCCTATCCATCACTAGATATCAGCGGTGACATCACTGAGAATGCCTCCTATCCATCACTAGATATCAGCGGTGTCATCACTGAGAATGCCTCCTATCCATCACTAGAGATCAGCAGTGACATCAGTGAGAATGCCTCCTATCCATCACTAGATATCAGCGATGTCATCACTGAGAATGCCTCCTATCCATCACTAGAGATCAGCAGTGACATCACTGAGAATGCCTCCTATCCATCACTAGATATCAGCGGTGACATCACTGAGAATGCCTCCTATCCATCACTAGAGATCAGAGGTGACATCACTGAGAATGTCTCCTATCCATCACTAGAGATCAGAGGTGATATCACTGAGAATGTCTCCTATCCATCACTAGATATCAGTGGTGACATCACTGAGAATGCCTCCTATCCATCACTAGAGATCAGTGGTGACATCACTGAGAATGCCATCCTATCCATCACTAGAGATCAGGGTGACATCACTGAGAATGCCTCCTATCCATCACTAGAGATCAGAGTGACATCACTGAGAATGCCACCTATCCATCACTAGAGATCAGCGGTGACATCACTGTATGCCTCTCTATCCATCATTTTTAGAAGTATAGCGGTGAATCACAGAGAGATATCCCTATCCTCAAAGATAGGAATCATGGATTAACCTCCTATCCATCACTGAGATCAGGTACATCACTGCAAACTCCAATCCTTTCAGCTAGAGAATCAGAGGTTATTAATGAGAATGCCTCCATCCATCACTAGAGATCAGAGGTGACATCACTGAGAATGCCACCTATCCATCACTAGAGATCAGTGGTGACATCACTGAGAATGCCTCCTATCCATCACTAGATATCAGCGGTGACATCACTGAGAATGCCTCCTATCCATCACTAGAGATCAGCAGTGACATCACTGAGAATGCCACCTATCCATCACTAGAGATCAGCGGTGACATCACTGTTTGCTCTCTCATGTGATGCTCGTTCTATAGCACAAGGTATGTGGGTGATGGGGATCACAGGACGAGGATATCCCTGATGTGCAAATGATGGAAACTATGTGATTACACCTCTCGATTATCAGTCTGGAGTCAGAATCTCGTGCATAACTACCAACACTTTCAGCCTCAGCTGCAATCACTGAGGTTATTAATGAGGAAGGTTCTGCCACAAATCATCGGCAGCTCCTGTGTATTCACCGACCAGTGATGTCCCCAATATGCTTGATGGAGACAAGTCCGGAGACGCTGCAGCCACAGGAGCAGGTTCAGGACACGCAGGTGACTCACAGTAGTGTGAGGAACATACAACCTGAGGATATCGTGTGGAAAAAACGGCTCCTGGACACCGAAGAAATTGCCGGACCACCGATTACACCAAACTAATGTATTAACATTGAGGTATACTGTATAATAGTATAATATAATACAGGGGGTATATAATATAGATGGGGTTATAATAGATCAGCAGGTATATAATAATTCTGGGGGTATTTGATATACAGGGGGTATGTAATAATACCGCAGGTACATATCATAATACTGCGGGTATATAAAATTACAGCTGGTATATAAAAATACAGGAGGTATATAATATACAGGGGGTATATAATAATACGTGGGTATATAATATACAAGGGATATTTAATAATACTAGGGATATACAATATACAGTATATAATAATAAAGATAGTGTATGAGATACATGGGGTATATATGCAGGCAGTATATAATAATATAAGGGGTATAATAATATAATAATAATATAAAGTATAATAATACAAGAGGCCTATAATAATACAGGGATATATAATGTACAGTGGGTATATAATAATAAGGTCTATATAATAATACAAGGGTATATAAAAATACAGGGGTATATAATGATACAGGGGGTACATAATAATACAGGGGTATATAATATGCAGGGGGTATATAATAATTCAAGGGGTATGTAATAATATGGGGGATATATAATATACAGGGGGTATATAATAATAAGGGGTATACAATGTATAAGGTGGAGACCACAATGGTTCCCTCCACTGTATCGGAGGACTGATAGCTTCGCCCTCCAGCAGGGCATGGCACAGAGTGTCATGGAGCAACACTTTGTCAATCTGATAGATTGAACAGTCCGTGAGAGGGGAGGAGCATGTGTGGTTTTGTGGCTGTCATGACGACCTCGGTACCCCTGAAGCTGCCGCTGTTTGGCTGCCAGTGGCGGTGTGTGCAGAGACCCCGGCCCTGTAGCAATATGTCTGATATTTAGTTGATTTCTAATAAAACAACCTAATATCAAACATATCAGACAGAACTGAGGAGAGAAATCTTGAGAGACTTGTCCGTCCCGCAACTCTAAGAAAGCGTCAAATCCTGGGCCTAAAGGAACCTCACTCCTAACACATTATCCAATAACCACAGGATGAGAGGACCCCGACACATCTGTGACCTGAGGGAGAAGAGAAAAAGAAAAGTCAGCTACAGGAACAGACAGATGAGACCTGATGAGGCCTGAAGAGACAGAGAAGAGTCAGCCACAAGAAGGGACAAATGAGTACTGAAGGGACATAAAAGAGTCAGCCACAGGAAGAGACGATGAAGCCTGAAGAGACAGAGGAGAGTCAGCCACAGGAAGAGATGGACAAGGCTTGAAGAGAAAAAGAATAGTCAGCCACAGGAAGAGAAGGACAAGGCCTGAAGAGAAAAAGAAGAGTCAGCCACAGACAGAGACAGACAAGGCTTGAAGAGAAAAAGAATAGTCAGCCACAGGAAGAGAAGGACAAGGCCTGAAGAGAAAAAGAAGAGTCAGCCACAGACAGAGACAGACAAGGCTTGAAGAGAAAAAGAAGAGTCAGCCACAGGAAGAGACGGACGAGGCCTGAAGACAAAAAAGTGTCATCCACAGGAAGAGACAGATGAGGCCTATAGAGAAAAAGAAGAGTCAGCCACAGGAAGAGACAGATGAGGCCTCAAGGGATAGAAAAGAGTCAGCCACAGGAAGAGACGGACGAGGCTTGAAGAGACAGAGAAGAGTCTACTACAGTTAGCAACAAACAAGGCCTGAAGAGACAGAGAAGAGGCAGCCACAGGAAGAGAGAGACATAGTCTTAAGCGACAGAGAAGAGTCAGAGACTGATGAGGCCTGAAAAGACAGAGAAAATTAAACTACAGGAAGAGATGTATGAGATCTGAAGAGACAGAGTAGAGTCAACTACAGCATGAGACAAACAAGACAGAGGAGGCCTCAAGAGACAGGGAAGGCTCAGCCACAGGAAGAGACGGATAAAGACTGAAGAGGCAGTCAGAGAATAGTCACCCACAGGAAGAGACGAACAAGGACAGAAGAGACAGAATATACAGTAGTGAGTGGCACATGAGAGATGACAATGGACGGTAGGAGAGACATAGATGGCCATTAAAGGTAGGAGAGATAATATATAATAGACAGGAAAAGAAAGTCGAGAAAAGTGAGGGGACTGGAAGGGCAGCCATGAGTGTCATGAGAGATGGAGCTGAAAGAGATAATCTAAGAAAAATGAAGTGATAGACATGACATGAGGCTATCAGAGGAGAAGACAGGAAAAAAAGACTCCTAAGACAGGAGCAGGATAGAGGGGCAGCCAGAGTCTTAGAGACAGCTGTGACTGTGAGGAGTGTGCAAGAGAGGACAAATAACTTGGCAAGAAGAGGAGAGGGCAGAGAGCGCCGGGGAGAGGCTGAGGAGTTACTGGAATAAAGAGGAACTAGAATGAGAGGTAGAGACAGTCTAGAGAAGAGGCAGAAAATAAGAGTGAAGCTTACAGACAATACACAGCTCAATTCTGGAGATTTTCAGAACATTGCTCTGTTCTTCTAAAAGCTATCTGTCAGGAGGTGGAGGAGTGATGTTCTGTAGAGGTCGGAGGTGTAATAATCTGCAGAATATATCACTGTATGTGTCAGAAGGTGGAGGAGGAATGTTCTGCAGAGGTCAGTGGTGTAATAATCTGCAGGATATCACTATGTATCTGTCAGGAGGTGGAGGAGCGATGTTCTGCAGAGAGGTCGGTGGAGTAATAATCTGCAGAATATATCACTATCTGTCAGGAGGTGGAGGATGGATGTTCTGCAGAGAGGTCGGTGGTGTAATAATCTGCAGGATATCACTATGTATCTGTCAGGAGGTGGAGGAATGATGCTCTGCAGAGAGGTCAGTGGTGTCATAAGCCGCAGGATATATCACTATGTATCTGTCAGAAGGTGGAAGAGCGATGTTCTGCAGAGAGTTCAGTGGTGTAATAATCTTCAGGATATATCACTATGTATCTGTCAGGAGGTGGAGGAGCGATGCTCTGCAGAGAGGGCAGTGGTGTAATAATCTGCAAGATATATCACTATAACTGTCAGGAGGTGGAGGAGCGATGTTCTGCAGAGAAGTCAGTGGTGTAATAATCTGCAGGATATATCACTATGTATGTCAGGAGGTGGAGGAGCGATGTTCTGCAGAGAGGTCAGTGGTGTAATAATCTGCAGTATATATCACTATGTATCTGTCAGGAGGTGAAGGAGCGATGCTCTGCAGAGAGGGCAGTGGTGTAATAATCTGCAAGATATATCACTATAACTATCAGGAGGTGGAGGAGCGATGTTCTGCAGAGTTGAGTTGTGTAATAATCTGCAGGATATATCACTGTATCTGTCAGGAGGTGGAGGAGCGATGTTCTGCAGAGAGATCAGTGGTGTAATAATCTGCAGAGTGTATCACTATGTATCTGTCAGGAGGTGGAGGAGCGATGTTCTGCAGAGAGGTCAGTGGTGTAATAATCTGCAGGATATATCACTATAAGGAGCGATGTTCTGCAGAGAGGTCAGTGGTGTAATAATCTGCAGGATATATCACTATATAACTGTCAGGAGGTGGAGGAATACTGTTCTGCAGAGCTCAGTGGGGTAATAATCTGCAAGATATATCACTATAAGGAGCGATGTTCTGCAGAGAGGTCAGTGGTGTAATAATCTGCAGGATATATCACTATATAACTGTCAGGAGGTGGAGGAGCGATGTTCTGCAGAGAGGTCAGTGGTGTAATAATCTGCAGGATATATCACTATGTATCTGCCAGAAGTTGGAGGAGTGATGTTCTGCAGAGAGGTCAGTGGTGTAATAATTTGCAGGATATATCACTATGTATCTGTCAGGAGGGGGAGGAGCGGTGTTCTGCATAGAGGGCAATGGTGCAATAATCTGCAGGATATATCACTGTATCTGTCAGGAGGTGGAGGAGCGATGTTCTGCAGAGAGGTCAGTGGTGTAATAATCTGCAGGATATATCACTATGTATCTGTCAGGAGGTGGAGGAGGGATGTTCTGCAGAGAGGTCAGTGGTGTAATAATCTGCAGGATATATCACTATGTATCTATCAGGAGGTGGAGGAACAATGTTCTTCAGAGAGATTAGTGGTGTAATAATCTGCAGGATATATCACTATCTGTCAGGAGGTGGAGGAGCGATATTCTGTAGAGGTCAGTGGTGTAATAATCTGCAGGTTATCACTATGTATCTGTCAGGAGGTGGAGGAGTGATGTTCTGCTGGGAGGTCAGTGGTGTAATAATCTGCAGGATATATCACTATGTATCTATCAGTAGGTGGAGGAGTGATGTTCTGCAGAGAGGTCAGTGGTGTAATAATCTGCAGGATATATCACTATGTATCTGTCAGGAGGTGGAGGAGCGATGTTCTGCAGAGAGGTCAGTGGTGTAATAATCTGCAGGATATATCACTATGTATCTGTCAGGAGGTGGAGGAGTGATGTTCTGCAGAGGTCAGTGGTGTAATAATCTGCAGGATATATCACTATGTATCTGTCAGGAGGTGGAGGAGCGATGTTCTGCAGAGAGGTCAGTGTTGTAATAATCTGCAGGATATATCACTATGTATCTGTCAGGAGGTGGAGGAGTGATGTTCTGCAGAGGTCAGTGGTGTAATAATCTGCAGGATATATCACTATGTATCTGTCAGGAGGTGGAGGAGCGATGTTCTGCAGAGAGGTCAGTGGTGTAATAATCTGCAGGATATATCACTATGTATCTGTCAGGAGGTGGAGGAGTGATGTTCTGCAGAGAGGTCAGTGGTGTAATAATCTGCAGGTTATATCACTATGTATCTGTCAGGAGGTGGAGGAGTGATGTTCTGCTGGGAGGTCAGTGGTGTAATAATCTGCAGGATATATCACTATGTATCTATCAGGAGGTGGAGGAGTGATGTTCTGCAGAGAGGTCAGTGGTGTAATAATCTGCAGGATATATCACTATGTATCTATCAGGAGGTGGAGGAGTGATGTTCTGCAAAGAGGTCAGTGGTGTAATAATCCGCAGGATATATCACTATGTATCTGTCAGGAGGTGGAGGAGTGATGTTCTGCAGAGAGGTCAGTGGTGTAATAATCTGCAGGATATATCACTATGTATCTGTCAGGAGGTGGAGGAGTGATGTTCTGCAGGGAGGTCAGTGGTGTAATAATCTGCAGGATATATCACTATGTATCTATCAGTAGGTGGAGGAGCGATGTTCTGCAGAGAGGTCAGTGGTGTAATAATCCGCAGGATATATCACTATGTATCTGTCAGGAGGTGGAGGAGCGATGTTCTGCAGAGAGGTCAGTG
Source organism: Oophaga sylvatica (assembly GCA_033576555.1). Lineage (NCBI taxonomy): Eukaryota > Metazoa > Chordata > Amphibia > Anura > Dendrobatidae > Oophaga > Oophaga sylvatica. The sequence goes on from JARQOD010011318.1 coordinate 7,670, forward strand.
GTGTAATAATCTGCAGGATATATCATTATGTATCTGTCAGGAGGTGGAGGAGCGATGTTCTGCAGGGAGGTCAGTGGTGTAATAATCTGCAGGATATATCACTATGTATCTGTCAGGAGGTGGAGGAGTGATGTTCTGCAGAGAGGTCAGTGGTGTAATAATCTGCAGGATATATCACTATGTATCTGTCAGGAGGTGGAGGAGTGATGTTCTGCAGAGAGGTCAGTGGTGTAATAATCTGCAGGTTATATCACTATGTATCTGTCAGGAGGTGGAGGAGTGATGTTCTGCTGGGAGGTCAGTGGTGTAATAATCTGCAGGATATATCACTATGTATCTATCAGGAGGTGGAGGAGTGATGTTCTGCAGAGAGGTCAGTGGTGTAATAATCTGCAGGATATATCACTATGTATCTGTCAGGAGGTGGAGGAGTGATGTTCTGCAGAGAGGTCAGTGGTGTAATAATCTGCAGGATATATCACTATGTATCTGTCAGGAGGTGGAGGAGTGATGTTCTGCAGAGAGGTCAGTGGTGTAATAATCTGCAGGTTATATCACTATGTATCTGTCAGGAGGTGGGGGAGCGATGTTCTGCAGAGAGGTCAGAGGGGTAATAATCTGCAGGATATATCACTATGCATCTGTCAGGAGGTGGTGGAGCGATTTTTTTGCAGAGAGGTCGGTGGTGTAATAATCTGCAGGATATATCACTATGTATCTGTCAGGAGGTGGGGGAGTGATGTTCTGCAGAGCGGTCAGTGGTGTAATAATCCGCAGGATATATCACTATGTATCTGTCAGGAGGTGGAGGAGTGATGTTCTGCAGGGAGGTCAGTGGTGTAATAATCTGCAGGATATATCACTATGTATCTATCAGTAGGTGGAGGAGCGATGTTCTGCAGAGAGGTCAGTGGTGTAATAATCCGCAGGATATATCACTATGTATCTGTCAGGAGGTGGAGGAGCGATGTTCTGCAGAGAGGTCAGTGGTGTAATAATCTGCAGGATATATCATTATGTATCTGTCAGGAGGTGGAGGAGCGATGTTCTGCAGGGAGGTCAGTGGTGTAATAATCTGCAGGATATATCACTATGTATCTGTCAGGAGGTGGAGGAGCGATGTTCTGCAGAGAGGTCAGTGGTGTAATAATCTGCAGGATATATCATTATGTATCTGTCAGGAGGTGTAGGAGTGACAGAGAGGTCAGTGGTGTAATAATCTGCAGGATATATCACTATGTATCTGTCAGGAGGTGGAGGAGCGATGTTCTGCAGAGAGGTCAGTGGTGTAATAATCTTCAGGATATATCACTATGTATCTGTCAGGAGGTGGAGGAGTGATGCTCTGCAGAGAGGTCAGTGGTGTAATAATCTGCAGGATATATCACTATGTATCTGTCAGGAGGTGGAGGAGCGATGTTCTGCAGAGAGGTCAGTGGTGTAATAATCTTCAGGATATATCACTATGTATCTGTCAGGAGGTGGAGGAGTGATGCTCTGCAGAGAGGTCAGTGGTGTAATAATCTGCAGGATATATATCACTATGTATCTGTCAGGAGGTGGAGGAGCGATGTTCTGCAGAGAGGTCAGTGGTGTAATAATCTTCAGGATATATCACTATGTATCTGTCAGGAGGTGGAGGAACAATGTTCTGCAGAGAGATCAGTGGTGTAATAATCTGCAGCATATAGCAAGGGGGTGGAGGAGCGATGCTCTACATGTCACCTACCTGGTGGTCTGTCAGTTGGGGCTGGCAGCGCTGTGCTCGAGGTCCAGGGTATATATGGGCCTGTCCAGCTGTGTGGTTCATCTCCCCCCTATCCCATAATCACAAAGCATTGATCCTTACCTCTCCCGATCAATACTGGGTACACAGAGAGCTCCCGGCCGGTGTGAGCGCGGCTCGTGGCCCCGGGGCCCTGGCACGTAGAATTAATAAGCTTTATTAGCTCCAGCCTTGTGAGCAGGCATCCAAAAATCCGGCTGGGCCTTGCCTGCTCTGTGTCTGGGGGTGTACTGTGTTTCACAGTTTTGTGTGGGTAGAACATAAGTGCTTGTATTCACTGCTCGCCCAGGAAATTCAGATCATATCTGTGTACTCTGAAATGAATGGCTCCGCACCGGCGGGGAGAGGCGCAGACCCCCATAAACACACACTGCCCCCCAACATCATACCCTCGCCTCGACCGCCTATATCACATTAGTAGTATCTCCTCTAAAGAAGTGAGAGACCACCCACATGTCTCATCACATTATATCAGTGATATCATCACCAGGGGGTGGGGCTGACAACCTTTCACACATGGTATACAGGGTGGTTGTCAGGATTAGGCAGGATCATTATTTAGGACTAGATGGTGGCCCGATTCTAACGCATCGGGTATTCTAGAATATGTATGTAGTTTATTTATGAAGATTTAAGAATAATGCAATGAATACACAGGATTTTCCAGGTAAAATATATACATTATCATTAAATGTTATTGCTCATAGAACTTAATACAACTGAACGAAATTATTAAACAGATCATCAAAATATGAGGCTGCCGGGGTGTATATAGAGGCTGCTGGGGTGTATATAGAGGCTGCTGGGGTGTATATAGAGGCTGCTGCTGGGGTGTATATAGAGGCTTCTGGGGTGTATATAGAGGCTGCTGGGGTATATATAGATGCTGCTGCTGGGGTGTTTATAGAGGCTTCTGGGCTGTATATAGAGGCTTCTGGGGTGTATATAGAGGCTGCTGGGGTATATATAGATGCTGCTGGGGTGTATATAGAGGCTGCTGGGGTATATATAGATGCTGCTGCTGGGTTGTATATAGAGGTTGCTGGGGTGTATATAGAGGCTGCTGGGCTGTATATAGAGGCTGCTGGGGTGTATATAGAGGCTGCTGGGGTATATATAGATGCTGCTGCTGGGGTGTATATAGAGGCTTCTGGGGTGTATATAGAGACTGCTGGGGTGTATATAGAGGCTTCTGGGGTGTATATAGAGGCTGCTGGGGTGTATATAGAGGCTTCTGGGGTGTATATAGAGGCTTCTGGGGTGTATATAGAGGCTGCTGGGGTGTATATAGAGGCTGCTGGGATGTATATGTGGCACCCCAGAAGTTTGGCTGCCACAGTGACCTTGCCTTCCTCCAGGGGAGGGTGATGTCATGCCTGAAAGCACAGAAGGATCCCTTTGCAGGTAACACAGCATACAACACCTTTCTGACTCCAGACCAGAAGGGGGAGCTCAACCACCTGATTTTCAGGATAGCTTCTCTGGAATATTCTGGCTGGGGGAGGAGTTAAGTAGTCTAGCTGAGGGAACGAGAGAGGGAAGACATGGTGAAGACAAGCTGGGGGACTGAAGCCGTAGCAGGGCTCATCCCCAGGTCTGAGCATCGGAGACCGGACCCCTGGAGTCCAAGACTGAGAGGGTGTAGTAAAATCCCAGCAGCAGAATCCGGAGGGCAGAGGACAGCAGGATCCCTGTCCCTATTAAGACTCTTTCACAAAGCAGCAGCACATGTGAGCCGGAGACTCCATAAGTGATTAGTTCCTGAAGCAGGCTACAGCTGCCTGTTATGAGAGTTAAGTTCAACTTGAATAAGAGACGGAGAGCAAGAGGAAATTGGACGGAGCTTATAGCAGCCAATGCCTCACAGAACAGCGCTAGGAAGGAGACCTCACATCCCACCTGTAATAAGGGGACCCTAAACTGCTTTCAGGCTGACCTACTCCAATACGACCTGTATTCAATGCCCTGGATGCTTTGCCTGCAAAACTGTAAGTAAAGCTTTGGAAACTGCAACTCACTGACTGTTTCTCAGTTTCTTCCTGCGTCACCCATTGCACATCTCCCAGCACCATTACCACCTTTCACTTACATCTACCTGCCCTGGAATCCCATAGTCTCACCTGTGGGAGACTGTACCAACTCTGCTGCATCTCACCATCTATCCCAGAGGATCTGCACCGCAGCGCTGGTCGCCATTGACCAGATACCACAGGTGGCGTCACGAATACCTACACTACAAACTCTATTCATTCCCCTGTAAATAATTCCCCTTTTATTGGACGCCCAGGGCCACGGACCGGGTCACTACCGCTGTGACACATCCACTCAGATCACCAGCCCGGTACCGAGTATCCCATTGCCCTGGCGGGCGATCAATTTTGGCGTCACGAACAGGATCTCGAAGCCCGGTATCACCGGGTCCTGTGTGCCTATATTGAACTGTTTAATGGAGCCAGAGACATTGCTGAAAGTTTTTGCAGTGGCCGCCATTACAACGCCGCAAGGCGCGCAGTGAGAAGAGAGGCGTGCCGTCATGGGCGGAGACAGAGTGATAGCACGCGAAAAGTGAGGTGCTGCGCGCAAAAACGGCAGCTTGCAGAGCACAGGGAGTTGAGGCCTGGAATCACAGAGCGCACCGCTCATCCAGCCGACGGAGCCTGGTAAGCCAGTGGAAACGCAGAGCCTGGCTAAGATTAACTAGGGGGGGAGAGAATGTCTCACGCAGGAGAAGATATAGCGGCGGACGCAGCCCTCATAGCTCCGCCAGATGCAGAGTCAGGTGCAGCCGCAGCCCCAATAGCACCGCAGAACCCAGCTGCCAGCGTAGCCATAGTCCCCAGAGCGCAGCAAGATCTGGTGACCGCCGCATCAGTCCCTATAATGCCACTCTCAATGCCCTATATGCCTGGAGCGGCCTGGCTACCACAATACTCAGGGGAGCCGTATACCCTGAGCGATTTCAGGGAGAGACTTGCAGTTTATTTGATGTATACCCCCTGTCTGAAAACCAAATAGTGAACATTCTCATTGGACAGTTAACTGGTGCAGCGCAAAGAGAAGTAAAGTCCTGACAGGCCACTGGAAGAAGAGGATCCCACCAATCAGAGGGAGAGACAACGATCGCTACGACAAGGACGGACGTCCCATTTGCCGCTTCTGCGGAAAAGCAGGGCACCTCGCAAGATTCTGTTATTTAAACGAGCGAGCCCTGGGGCAGAGGGCCAACCCCCAGGAGTAAGACGACCAGGCCCACAGCACTGGCGAGCCATGTACGTCGGAGGAAGACCGATCCTCCCAGTTGTGATTGACGGCATCCCAATGAACGCTTTGCTGGACACTGGCTCTCAGGTGACAACTATGCCATATATCCTTTACAAACGGTACTGGGCTGACTGATCTTACTCGTGGCCCAGCTGATGAGCTGACAGTAGTAGCCAGCAATGGTCAGCCTTTGCTACAGAAAGGATATAAGGAAGTGACCATTAAGTTGGGGCGAGTAGAATTAAAAGCCCAAGGTATGATAATTGTAGACATTGATCGACGAGAATGTAACCCAATGATGACCTTAGGTACTAATGTGATAGAAAATTGTCTTGCCGAAGTTACTGTTTTGTTGCAACAGGTAGCCGAAACTGCTGATTCCAGTCAACAACGGGTACTGCAGAAGGAGATCAAGGCCCTGATGCAAAGACAGCAGGTAGAGCTAACTGGCGGAGAAGTCGGCAGTGTCAGAGTCAGTGATGCATTCCCCATTGCAATACCCCCAGCCATAGGCCTCAGAGGAAGAGATTACCAAGCTCTGGTAGAACCAGTGTACTCTTATGGCCCACCATCCTGACAGCCAGAGGGATAGTTGATGTAAGCAAGGGGAGGGTACCTGTGCGCATCTTAACTTGTGGGGAGGAGGAGGCCAAACTACCTCGGTATGCCACCGTTGCTAAGCTGTTATGTTTCAGTAACTGAGGAGAAATAGTAAAAAATAGCAAAAACGGTAATACACCAGAGAGGCTGGAACCTATTGGATTGCAGTAACCTGAACTAACCACACAACTAGAGGTAGCCGTGGAGCGTTCCTACGGTGATCCTAGATGCCTTGTCACAGCCTGAGAGATAACTACACCTAAAGGCAGAAAGATGAAAGCTATCTGCCCCGGAGCAGATCCCCAAAGAAAATAGGAAGCCCCCAAACATGTAATGGCGGTTAGACAAGAAGAAAGCACGGACACAGACAGAAAATAGAATGAGCAAACGCTGGGGCTCAATCTGTCTAGAAAGAAAAGTACAGGAAAGAATTCTGACTGCAATCCAACAAAACCCTAACAAAAATACCAACACTTCTGATTGCCAAAAAACCTGAGATCACACGATCTCATCCACCTAAATCAGATCTCTGGTGTAACAAAACGCTATTCAGCAAATAAAAAGTAACAAAAGAGCAAAGCAAAAGTGCAGACACAAACGGAGCACAATTGCAGCGCCAGACCCCCAAAAGGGGGCAGGCTGCAGTCCACTTAACCAAATACTGGAGTTTCCGTCTAGCAAAACGAGAATCCAATATCTTCTCAACCACATACTCCAAATTGCCCTCAACCAAAACAGGGTCGGGAGGTGCAGCCATAGGAACCACTGGTTCGACAAACCTCTTCAATAAGGATTTGTGGAACACGTTATGGATCTTAAATGTCCCTGGAAGAAGCAAACGGAAGGAAACCGGATTAATAATTTCCATGATCTTATAAGGTCCAATGAACCTTGGCTTAAATTTTGGAGATGCAACCTTCATAGGGATATTCCTTGAGGACAACCAAACCAAGTCCCCCACTTTAAAACGAGGACCATCAGTCCTATGCCGCTTGGCAAACCGCTGGGCCTTCTCCTGAGAGAGAGACAACCTCTCCACCACCTGGTCACAAATCTGCTGCATACGCTGCATAATATAGTCAACCCCCGGACAGACAGAAGCCTCCACCTGTCCTGAAGAAAATCAAGGGTGAAACCCGGAATTGCAGAAAAATGGAGACTTCAAGGTGGCAGAGTTAGCTCTATTATTAAGAGCAAACTCAGCCAAAGGCAAAAAAGAGACCCAGTCATCTTGATCAGCAGACACAAAACATCTCAAATAAGTCTCCAAGGTCTGGTTTGTTCTTTCGGTTTGTCCATTGGTCTGAGGGTGAAATGCAGAGGAGAAAGACAACTGAACACCAAGTTTAGAACAAAGAGTCCTCCAAAATCTGGAAACAAACTGGACTCCTCTGTCAGACACAATGTTCTCCGGAATGCCATGTAACCGAACCACATGCTGAAAGAACAAAGGCACCAACTCAGAGGAGGAAGGCAACTTAGGTAATGGCACAAGATGTATCATCTTGGAAAATGTATCACAGATTACCCAGATAACGGTCATTCTCTGAGAGACAGGAAGGTCAGAAATAAAATCCATAGAAATATGGGTCCATGGCCTCTTGGGTACAGGTGATGGCATTAACAAACCACTAGAACGAGAGCAAGGCTTGGAACGAGAGCAAGTCCCACAGGACTGCACAAAGTCCCTGACGTCACGAGACAAAGTAGGCCACCAAAAGGAGCGACTCACCAAGTCTCTGGTACCAAAAATCCCGAGATGACCAGCCAACGCGGAACAATGAATCTCAGACATCACACTCTTTTTCTACTGGTCTGGAACAAACAATTTCCCAATAGGGCAGCGCTCAGGTTTATCCTCCTGACACCCTTCCAGAGCCAGTCTCAAATTGGGCGAAATGGCGGAAAGAACCACACCCTCTTTCAAAATAATAGCAGGATCAGATAACTCAGGAGAATCTGCAAAGAAAATCCTCGAGAGGGCATCCGCCTTGACATTCTTAGTGCCAGGAAGAAAAGAAACCACAAAATTAAAACGTGTGAAAAACAAGGCCCACCTGGCCTGTCTAGGATTAAGTCGCTTGGCTGATTCGAGATAAACCAGGTTCTTATGGTCCGTGAGGACCACCACCTGATGTTTGGCTCCTTCCAGCCAATGTCTCCACTCTTCAAAGGCCCACTTCATGGCCAATAACTCCCGATTACCCACGTCATAATTACGTTCAGTTGGAGAAAATTTTCGAGAGAAAAAGGCACAAAGGTTACTCTTAGAGGTCTCTGGATCCCTTTGGGACAAAACAGCACCTGCCCCAATCTCAGAGGCATCAACCTCCACCTGAAACGGCAGAGAAACATTTGGCTGCCGTAGAACAGGAGCAGAAATGAATCTCTGCTTAAGTTCCTGAAATGCAGAAACTGCCTCAGGAGGCCAATTCACCACATCGGAACCCTTTTTGGTCAAATCAGTCAATGGTTTAACAATACCAGAGAAATTACCAATAAATTTATGATAAAAATTGGCAAAACCCAAAACTCTCTGAAGAGCCTTCAATGAAGTAGGTTGAACCCAATCACAAAAGGCCTGAACCTTGATGGGTCCATTTCAATAACAGACGGAGACAAAATGAATCACAGAAATGAGATCTTCTGTACGCCAAAAATACACTTTGATCCCTTCACATACAGTGCATTCTCTCTCAAAATCTGGAACACAGTCCGAACATGTTTCACATGAGAGTCCCAGTCATTGGAAAAAATCAAGATATCATCCAAATAAACAATCAGAAATTTATCCACAAAATCCCTGAAAATATCATTCATGAAGGATTGGAAGACGGAAGGGGCATTAGTAAGCCCAAAAGGCATCACTAGGTACTCAAATTGCCCCTCTGGGGTATTAAACGCCGTCTACCATTCATCCCCGTGCTTAATGCGAATAAGGTTATACGCCCCCTGAGGTCAAGCTTGGTAAACGAACTAGCACTTTTCACTCTGGAAAATAGGTCAGAAATCAAAGGTAACGGATATTGATATTTAACAGTGATCTTATTCAGGAGGCGATAATCAATACACGGCCTCAATAAACCATCCTTTTTGGCCACAAAGAAAAGACCGGCGCCCAAGGGTGAAGAGGATGGTCTGATATGACCCTTCTCCAATGACTCCTTGATATAAGATCGCATAGCATCGTGTTAAGGTACAGATAAATTAAAAAGGCGACCTTTAGGAAATTTACCACCAGGCACTAATTCAATAGCGCAAGCATAGCTCCTGTGAGGGGGCAAGGATGCAGATTTACTTTCACTAAACACATCAGAAAAATCAGTCAAAAAGTCAGGGACATCCTGAGACTGGGGAGAGGCAGAAAAAACAGGAGTGTCAGCACTAACACATTGGCAGCCCCAACTGGTCACAGACACAGATTTCCAATCCAAAACAGGATTATGAGACTGTAACCAAGGGAAACCTAGTACAATAATGTCATGCAGATTATGCAGCACCAGAAATTTGCAACTCTCCTGATGATCTGGTTCAACCCTCATTATCACCTGAGTAGAAAACTGGGGTTTATTCTCCTCCAAAGGGGTAGAATCAATGCGCAGTAGGGGAATAGACTTCCGCAGGGGTATCATGGGAAACCCACAATGTTTGGGAAAGTCAAAATCCATCAGGTTAATAGCTGCTCCTGAATCAACAAAAGCCTGAGCAGAAAATTGGGACAGGGAGCAAATCAGGGTAACAGTCAACAGAAATTTAGTCTGAACACTACCCAAGACAACTGAGCGTGCAAAACGTCTTCCCCACTTAGGGCAGACAGAAATAGCATGGGAAGCGTCACCACAGTAGAAACATAACCCATTGCGCTTCCGAAACTCATGACGCTGAGCCCCAGAAGTCACTCCATCACACTGCATGGGCTCAGGAGCTGGCTCACAAGGCAACACTATCTCACGCATACCTCTGCGCTCACGCAAACGTCTGTCAATTTGAATAGCCAAAGACATAGAATCACTGAGACCAGAGGGAACAGGGAATCCCACCATAATGTCCTTTACTTTTTCTGATAGACCCTTTCGAAAAAGGGCTGCCAAAGCATCATCATTCCATTTGGTCAGGACTGCCCACTTTCGAAATTTCTGACAGTACAACTCAGCGTCTTCAAGACCCTGATTTAATGCCAACAAGATCTTTTCAGCTTGATCAGTGACATTAGGTTCATCGTACAATAACCCCAGAGCCTGAAAAAATACATCAATATCATTCAAAACAGGATCCCCAGGTGTCAGGGAAAAAGCCTAATCCTGAGGGTCGCCACGCAGCAGGGAGATGACAATTTGAACATGCTGTGCCGCGTTCCCTGAGGACTTAGGCCTTAAGGCAAAAAACAACTTACAGTTATTTTTGAAATTCAGAAATTTAGATCGATCCCCCAAAAACAAATCTGGCATGGGGATCCTAGGTTCAGGAGTTACAGACTGGTCTTATATAACGGAGGTTCCCTCCCATCAGGGTTGCCGGTGATCAATTGTTCTTGTCTCAACTGTGGTTCCTGGTTCACTTGGAAGCTTGCTGAGTCTTGCCTGCATCTTCTGCTAACAGATAAGATATTTTCTGCTTTTATTTTTGTGCTTGCTTTTTGCATTTTTTCCTGCACTTCTGTGGAGGTCAGCCAGGTCCCCTCCTGGGGCTTGTGCTCCTCTCAGTTTATCTGAGCCACTGTTGTTTGTTCATTTGCCTTTTCCAGTTTTTTCAGTGGCTGCTGCTTAGTTTTGTTACACCAGAGAACTAATTTAGGTGGTAGAGGTCGTGTGATCTCAGGTGTTTTTGCAATTAGTAGAGTTGGTATTTTTTTTTAGGGTTTTTTGGATTGCAGTAAGTGTCCTTCCTATCCTTTTCTTTCTAGGAAGATTGGGCCCCAACGTTTGCTCATACTATTTTCTGTCTGTCTGTATTTCCTCTTGTCTAACCACCATTACATGTTTGGGGGCATCCTATGTTCTTTGGGATCTGCTCCGGGGCAGATAGCTTTCCTCTTTCTATCTTTAGGTGTAGTTAGCCTCTCAGGCTGTGACGAGGTGTCTAGGACCAACGTAGGTACGCTCCACGGCTGCCTTTAGTTGTGGTGGTTAGTCAGGGAACTGCAATCCAGTAGATTCCAACCTCTCTGGTGTATTGCCGTTTTTGCCTGCTCTCCTCAGCTACCAAAATCACAACAGTATCACCGGCCAAACTGAAAATTATATGGTACTCACAGAAGGGAAAAATAGTGTGAAAAAAAAAAGTCAGAGTTGTCAGAGATTTTTTTTTTTTCTGTTTGTTGCATTTTTTTTTCCCTCTTTTTCTCTGGGTGCTGAGGATTTTTTTTCTCTCAATGGAGTTTGCACAGTTATCTGGCCGTGTGGATCAGCTTGCCACTGAAGTTCGGAGTATTGCTACCTATCTTGCTAGGTTGCCGGTTGTGGAACCTAGGATCCCCATGCCAGATTTGTTTTTAGGGGATCGAGCTAAATTTCTGAATTTCAAAAATAACTGTAAGTTGTTTTTTGCCTTAAAGCCTAAGTCCTCAGGGAACGCAGCACAGCAGGTTCAAATTGTCATCTCTCTCCTGCGCGGCGATCCTCAGGTTGGGCTTTTTCCCTGACACCTGGGGACCCTGTTTTGAGTAATGTTGATGCATTTTTTCTGGCTCTGGGGTTATTGTACGATGAACCTAATGTCACTGATCAAGCTGAAAAACCCTTGTTGTCATTAAATCAGGGTCTTGAAGACGCTGAGTTGTACTGTCAGAAATTCCGAAAGTGGGCAGTCCTGACCAAATGGAATGATGATGCTTTGGCAGCCCTTTTTCGGAAGGGTCTGTCAGAGAATGTAAAAGATGTTATGGTGGGTTTCCCTGCTCCCTCTGGTCTCAATGATTCTATGTCATTAGCGATTCAAATTGACAGACGTTTGCGTGAGCGTAGAGGTATGCGTGGAATAGTGTTGCCTTGTGAACTAGCTTCTGAACCCATGCAGTGTGATAGAGTGGCTTCTGGGGCACAGCGTCATGAGTTTCGAAAACGCAATGGGTTATGTTTCTACTGTGGTGACGCCTCTCATGCTATTTCAGTCTGCCCTAAGCGGGGAAGATGTTTTGCACGCTCAGTTGTCTTGGGTAGTGTTCAGACTAAATTTCTGTTGACTGTTTACCCTGATTTGCTCCCTGTCCACATTTTCTGCTCAGGATTTTGTTGATTCAGGAGCAGCTATTAACCTGATGGATTTTGATTTTGCTAAACGTTGTGGGTTTCCCTTGATACCCCTACGGAAGTCTATTCCCCTACTGGGGATTGATTCTACCCCTTTGGCTGAGAATAAACCCAGTTCTCTACTCAGGTGAAAATGAGGGTTGAACCTGATCATCAGGAGAGTTGCAAATTTTTGGTGCTGTATAATCTGCATGACATTATTGTACTAGGTTTCCCTTGGTTACAGTCTCATAATCCTGTTTTGGATTGAAAATCTGTGTCTGTAACCAGTTGGGGCTGCCAATGTGTTAATGCCAACACTCCTGTTTTTTCTGCCTCTCCCCAAGCTCAGGATGTTCCTGACTTTTTGACTGATTTTTCTGATGTGTTTAGCGAAAGTAAATCTGCATCCTTGCCCCCCCATAGGAGCTATGACTGCGCTATTGAATTAGTGCCTGGTAGTAAATTCCCTAAAGGTCGCCTTTTTAACTTGTCTGTACCAGAACATGACGCTATGCGGTCTTATATCAAGGAGTCATTGGAGAAGGGTCATATCAGACCATCCTCTTCACCCTTGGGTGCCGGTTTTTTCTTTGTGGCCAAAAAGGATGGTTCATTAAGGCCGTGTATTGATTATCGTCTCTTGAACAATATCACTGTGAAATATCAATATCCGTTACCCTTGATTTCTGACCTGTTGTCCAGGGTGAAAAGTGCTACTTGGTTTACCAAGCTTGACCTCAGGGGGCGTATAACCTTATTCGCATTAAGCACGGGGATGAATGGAAGACGGCGTTTAATACCCCAGAGGGGCATTTTGAGTACCTAGCGATGCCCTTTGGGCTCACTAATGCTCCTTCCGTCTTCCAGTCCTTCATGAATGACATTTTCAGGGATTTTGTGGATAAATTTCTGATTGTTTATTTGGACGATATCTTGATTTTTTCCAATGACTGGGACTCTCATGTGAAACATGTTCGGACTGTGTTCCAGATTTTGAGAGAGAATGCTCTGTATGTGAAGGGATCAAAGTGTCTTTTTGGCGTACAAAGGATCTCATTTCTGGGATTCATTTTGTCCCCATCTGTTATTGAAATGGACCCGGTCAAGGTTCAGGCCATCTGTGATTGGGTCCAACCTACTTCATTAAAGGCTCTTCAGAGATTCTTGGGTTTTGCCAATTTTTATCGTAAATTTATTGGTAATTTCTCTGTTATTGTTAAACCATTGACTGATTTGACCAAAAAGGGTTCTGATGTTGTGAATTGGCCTCCTGAGGCAGTCTCTGCGTTTCAGGAACTTAAGCAGAGATTCACTTCTGCTCCTGTTCTACGGCAGCCTGATGTTTCTCTGCCATTTCAGGTGAAGGTTGATGCCTCTGAAATTGGGGCAGGTGCCGTTTTGTCCCAAAGAGATCCAGAGACCTCTAAAAGTAACGCTTGTGCCTTTTTCTTTCGAAAATTTTCTCCAACTGAACGTAATTATGACGTGGGTAATCGGGAGTTATTGGCCATGAAGTGGGCTTTTGAAGAGTGGAGACATTGGCTGGAGGGAGCCAAACATCAGGTGGTGGTCTTCACTGACCATAAGAATCTGGTTTATCTGGAATCAGCCAAGCGACTTAATCCTAGACAGGCCAGGTGGGCCTTGTTTTTCACACGTTTTAATTTTGTGGTTTCCTTTCTTCCTGGCACTAAGAATGTTAAGGCGGATGCCCTCTCGAGGAGTTTCCTTGCGGACTCTCCTGAGTTATCTGATCCTGCTGTTATTTTGAAAGAGGGTGTAGTTCTTTCCGCCATTTCGCCCAATTTGAGACTGGCTCTGGAAGGGTGTCAGGAGGAATAACCCGAGCGCTGCCCTATTGGGAAATTGTTTGTCCCAGACCGGTGGAAAAAGAGTGTGATGTCTGAGATTCATTGTTCCGCGTTGGCCGGTCATCCCGGAATTTTTGGTACCAGAGACTTGGTTAGTCGGTCCTTTTGGTGGCCTACTTTGTCTCGTGACGTCAGGGAATTTGTGCAGTCCTGCGGGACTTGCTCTCGCTCCAAGCCTTGCTCTCGCTGTAGTGGTTTGTTGATGCCATTGCCTGTGCCCAAGAGACCATGGACCCATATCTCTATGGATTTCATTTTATACCTCCCTGTTTCTCAGAGAATGACCGTTATCTGGGTGATTTGTGATAGGTTTTCCAAATGATACATCTTGTGCCATTACCTAAGTTGCCTTCCTCCTCCGAATTGGTGCCTTTGTTCCTTCAGCACGTGGTTCAGTTACACGGCATTCCTGAGAACATTGTATCTCACAGAGGAGTCCAGTTTGTTTCCAGATTTTGGAGGACTTTTTGTTCTAAACTTGGTGTTCAATTGTCTTTCTCCTCGGCTTTTCATCCTCAGACCAATGGACAAACTGAGAGAACAAACCAGACATTGGAGACTTATCTGAGATGCTTTGTGTCTGCTGATCAAGATGACTGGGTCTCTTTTTTGCCTTTCGCTGAGTTTGCTCTTAATAATAGGGCTAGCTCTGCTACTTTGATGTCTCCATTTTTCTGCAATTTTGGTTTCACCCTCGATTTTCTTCGGGACAGATGGAGGCTTCTGCCTGTCCAGGTGTTGACTCTGTTGTGGAGCGTATGCAGCAGATTTGGGACCAGGTAGTGGAGAGGTTGTCCCTCTCTCAGGAGAAGGCCCAGCGGTTTGCCAACCGGCATAGGACTGATGGTCCTCGGTTTGAAGTGGGGGACTTGGTCTGGTTGTCCTCAAGAAATATCCCTATGAAAGTTGCATCTCCTAAGTTTAAGCCTAGGTTCATTGGACCTTATAAGATCATGGAGATTCTTAATCCTGTTTCCTTTCGTTTACTTCTTCCAGGGACATTTAAGATCCATAACGTGTTCCACAAGTCCTTATTGAAGAGGTTTGTTGAGCCAGTGGTTCCTATGGCTGCGCCTCCTGACCCTGTTTTGGTTGGGGGCAATCTGGAGTATGTGGTTGAGAAAATATTGGATTCTCGTTTTTCTAGACGGAAACTCCAGTATTTGGTTAAGTAAAGAGGTTATGGTCAGGACAATTCTTGGGTGTTTGCTTCGGACATCCATGCTAGGAGACTGATCCGTGCATATCACAGAGCTCATCCTGACCGACCTGGTTGCCCAAATGAGGGTTCGATGACCCCTCAAGGGGGGTACTGTTGTGAATGTGTTAGAAATGAATTCTGAGCAGAAGCTCCCTCTGGTGGTTACAAACAGTACTGAACCATTCAATGAAGATTGTGAAGATTGGCAATCAGGAGTTACAGACTGGTCTTATATAAGGGAGGTTCCCTCTCATCAGGGTTGGCGGTGATCAATTGTTCTTGTCTCAACTCTGGTTCCTGGTTCACTTGGAAGCTTGCTGAGTCTTGCCTGCATCTTCTGCTAACAGATAAGATATTTTCTGCTTTTATTTTCGTGCTTGCTTTTTGCATTTTTTGCTGCACTTCTGTGGAGGTCAGCCAGGTCCCCTCCTGGGGCTTGTGCTCCTCTCAGTTTATCTGAGCCACTGTTGTTTGTTCATTTGCCTTTTCCAGTTTTTTCAGTGGCTGCGGCTTAGTTTTGTTACACCAGAGAACTAATTTAGGTGGTAGAGGTCGTGTGATCTCAGGTGTTTTTGCAATTAGTAGAGTTGGTATTTTTTTAGGGTTTTTTGGATTGCAGTAAGTGTCCTTCCTATCCTTTTCTTTCTAGGAAGATTGGGCCCCAACGTTTGCTCATACTATTTTCTGTCTGTGTCTGTATTTCCTCTTGTCTAACCGCCATTACATGTTTGGGGGCTTCCTATGTTCTTTGGGGATCTGCTCCGGGGCAGATAGCTTTCCTCTTTCTATCTTTAGGTGTAGTTAGCCTCTCAGGCTGTGACGAGGCGTCTAGGACCAACGTAGGTACGCTCCACAGCTGCCTTTAGTTGTGGTGGTTAGTCAGGGAACTGCAATCCAGTAGATTCCAACCTCTCTGGTGTATAGCCGTTTTTGCCTGCTTTCCTCAGCTACCAAAATCACAACACTGATCCACACGGCCAGACAACTGTGCAAACTCCATTGAGAGAAAAAAAAAAAATTCCTCCTCAGCACCCAGAGAAAAGAGGGGAAAAAAATGCAACAAACAGAGTTTCCTTATTACTTTTTTCCCCTTCTGTGAGTACCATACAATGTTCAGTTTTTTGGCCGGTTATACTGTTATGTTTCAGTAAATGATGAGAAATGGCAAAAAATAGCAAAAACGGTAATACACCAGAGAGGCTGGAACCTATTGGATTGCAGTAACCTGAACTAACCACACAACTAGAGGTAGCCGTGGAGCATT
>JARQOD010011319.1:0-23881 GCA_033576555.1 Oophaga sylvatica
AGACCTCCCCCCACCCCCAACCGCACTCCCATAAGAATAATGGGCCTCCGACCCTCCACCCCAAGAGCCCACTCCACATAGAGAATAATGAGCCTCCGCAGACCTCCACCCCCCCCAAACCGCACTACAAAGAAAAAATGAGCCCCGAACGCCTCCACCCCAGAGCCCACTCCACAAGAGAATAATGGGCCTCCGGCACCCACCCCACCCCCGCACCCCCCTAAGATTTTTGGAGCCTCCCACCAAACCCCCCACCCCGGGGGCCCTCCCATAGGAATAATGGAGCCTCCCGGGACCACCCCCACCCGCACTCCACAGAGAATAATGGAGCCCCCCACCGACCTCCACCCGCGAGCCGCACTCCCCCATAGGGAAAAAAAGGGTTTCCGCCCACCCCACCCGCAGAGCCACCCCCCACATAGAGAAAAAATGGACCTCCCGCACCGACCTCCACCCGCAGAGCCCCACTCCCCTAAAAATAATGGGCCTCGGCACCCACCTCCACCCCAGAGCCGCACTCCCCATAGAGAATAATGGGGCCTCCGGCACACCCCCACCCCAAAAGCCCCCCACAAGAGAATAATTTTAGCCTCCGGACCGACCTCCCCCCAGACCGCCCCCCCACAAGGAAAAATGGGGGCCTCCGGACCGACCTCCACCCCGAGCCGCACCCACATAGAGAATAATGGAGCCCCAGCACCACCTCCACCCCCACCCTCCACTAGGAATAATGGGGCCTCCGCACCGACCTCCCCCCGCAAGGCCCGCCTCCACATGAGAAAAATGGACCTCCGCCCGACCTCCCCCCAAAACCGCACTCACATAGAAAATGGGCCCCCGCACCCACCTCCACCCCCAGAGCCCACTCCACATAAGAAAATGGGCCTCCGGGACCGACCCCCACCCGCGGCCGACTCCACAAGAGAAAAATGGAGCCTCCG
Source organism: Oophaga sylvatica (assembly GCA_033576555.1). NCBI lineage: Eukaryota > Metazoa > Chordata > Amphibia > Anura > Dendrobatidae > Oophaga > Oophaga sylvatica. The sequence continues at coordinate 942 of JARQOD010011319.1, forward strand.
GCACCGACCTCCACCCCACCCTCCAATAGAAATAATGGCCTCCAGCACCACCCCACCCCCGCAAAAGCCGCATCCAATTTGGAAAAGGAGCCCCCCACCACCTCCACCCGCAGAGCCGGGACCCCCCATAGAGAAAAATGAGCCCCCAGCACCACCTCCACCCGCAGACCGCACTCCCCAAAGAAAAGGACCCCGGCACCCACTCCACCCGCAGAGCCGCACTCCACATAGAAATTTAAAGGGGCCTCCCGCACCTACCCCCACCTGCAAGCCGCACTCCACATAGAGAAAAAGGACCTCCAGCAACCTCCACCCGCAGAGCCACACCCACATAAAAAAATGACCTCCGCACCGCCTCCACCCCCCAGAGCCCATCCAATGAGTAATGGGGGCCTCCACACCAACCTCCACCCGAGAGGGGCCGCACCCCCCACATAAGAAAAATGGAGCCTCCGGCACCGACCCCACCCGCACCCAATAGAGAATAAAGGGCCCCCACACCACCTCCAGCAAGCCGCACTCCACAAAAGAGAACAATGGACTCCGCACCCACCTCCACCCCCGCATCCCCAGAGAAAATGGCCCCAGCCACCCCACCCCCCCACCCCAAAAAAAAAGGGGCCCCCCCACCCCCACATAGAAAAAAGGGGCCCCCGGGACCACCCCCCAAAACCCCGACCCACTCCACATAAGAAAATGGACCCCCGGCACCAACCTCCCCCCAAAGCACTCCAATAGGAAAAATGGAGCCTCCGCCCACCCACCCCCCCCGCATCCACATAGAGAAAATGGACCTCCAGCACCACCCCCCCCAAAACCCCCCAAAAAGAAAAACAGCCTCCGGCACCAACCCCCACCGCAAGCCGCACCCACATAGAGAATAAGGAGCCTCCGCACCCACCTCCACCCCAGAGCCAACCACATAGAGAATAAGGAGCCCCCGGGACCGACCTCCCCCCGCAGGCCGCACTCCACAAGAGAAAAATGGGCCCCAGCACCACCCCACCCCCGCACTCCACATAGAGAATAAAGGGGCCTCCGGGACCACCTCCCCCCCGCAGAGCCGACTCCACATAGAGAATAATGAGCCTCCAGCACCGACCCCCACCCCCAGACCGCACTCCACATAGAAATAAAAGGGCCTGGCACCGACCTCCACCCCGCACTCCACATAGAGAATAAAGGACCTCCGCACCACCTCCACCCCCGAGCCGCATCCCCATAAAAAAAATACCTCCAGCACCGACCTCCCCGCGAGCCCACTCCACATAGAGAATAAGGAGCCTCCGGGACCACCCCACCCCCAGAGCCGCCCCCACAAAAAGAATAATGGAGCCCCCCGGCAGACCTCCACAAAAAAAAGGCCCCCCTCCCCCCCAAAGGGAAAAAGAGAATAATGGAGCCTCCCGGGGGCCCCCCGACCTCCCCCCGCCCAGAGCCCCCGCACTCCACATAAGAAATAATGGGGCCTCCGCACCGACCTCCACCCGCATCCCAAAAAATAGAAATAATGGAGCCCCCCCCGGCACCCCCCCCCCAAAAACCTTCCACCCGACTCCCCCCATAGAGAAAAGGGAGCCCCCCCTGAACGACCCTCCCCCCCCCCCCGCCCCCCCCCCCGAAATGGGCCCCGCAACCTCCACCCCCCCTTTAAAAAATAATGGGCCTCCGCACCGACCCCACCCCACTCCACATAGGAAAAATGGACCTCCCACCGACCCCCCCCGGCCCACTCCACATGAGAAAATGGGGCCCCGGGACCACCCCACCGCAGAGCCGCCTCCCCATAGAGAAAATGGAAACCTCCGGCAAAGACCCCCCACCCCAGAGCCACACTCCCAGAGAACAATGGAACCCCCGGCACCGACCTCCACCCCACTCCACATAGAGAAAGATGGCCCCCCGGGACCGACCTCCACCAGAAATAACGGAGCCTCCCGGGACCGACCTCCCCCCGCAGAGCCGCACACCACACAGAGAATAACGGAGCCCCGGCCCGACCTCCCCACCCCAGAGCCGCACTCCCAAGAAATAACGGACCCCCCGCACGAACCCCCCCCGCAGAGCCGCACTCCACATAAGAATAATCGAGGTGTGCGCCGGGGGGGGGGGGACGCAGCGTCCCATTGGGGGGATTTCAAGTATGGAGCGGGTTGGGGCGCCTATTGGGGGGGTTCATTGGGAGCCCCCTGGTCCCATTGGGGGGGTTCATGTACGGACGGACCCCGGGGCGTCCTTTGGGGGGTTTTTGTAGGGGGCGGGCCGCGTGGTCCCATTGGGGGTTTAAGAGGAGGGAGCGGGTGCGTCCTATTGGGGGGGTTCATTAAGGGGCCCGGGGCCCCGTGGTCCTATTGGGGGGGTCCCCGTCGGAGCGGAGCGGTGGTCCTATTGGGGGATTTGACAGGGGAGCCCGTCGTCCTTTGGGGGGGTTCAGTACGGAAGGACCCGTGCGCCTTTTGGGGGTTCATGACGAGCGGGCCCTGTCGCCCATTGGGGGTTTCTGAGGGAGCACGTGGTTCCTTTTGGGGGGGATTCGGGGCGGGGCGGCCGGTGCCCCTTTTGGGGGGGTTAGTAGGGAGCGGAGCCGCTGGTCCTTTGGGGGGGATTCTGAGGGAGCGGGGCCCGGCGCCTTTTGGGGGGGGTTCCGAGGGGGACCCGGGGGCCTTTTGGGGGGGTCATTCGGGGGGGGGCCGGGTCCTTGGGGGGGGGTTTTGACGGAGGGGGGGTTTTGGCCCCCATTGGGGGGTTCGTACGGAGGGAGCCCGTGCGTCCTTTTGGGGGGGGAAATTTAGGGCGGACCCGTGGCCAGGGGGGGTTATGACGGGCGGGGGGGTCCTTTTGGGGGGGATTCGGTAAGGGGCCCGGTCGTCCTTTTGGGGGGGATTCTGTGGAGGACCCTCTGGTCCTTTTGGGGGGGTTTTAGGAGCGGGCCTGGGTCCTTTTTGGGGGGTTTCTGTACGGGGGGCCCGTGGTCCTATTGGGGGGATTCATGACGGAGCGGAGCCGCGTGCTTCCTATTGGGGGATTCGTGTGCGGAGCAGCCGGGCGTCCTATTGGGGGGATTCTGTACGGAGCGAGCCCGTGCGTCCTATTGGGGGGATTCATGTACGGAGCGGAGCCCGTGCGTCCTATTGCCCCGGGGGGGATTCATGTACGGCGGAGCCTCGTGCGTCCAAATTGGGGGGGATTCATGTACGGAGGGGAGCCTGTGGGTCTAATTGGGGGGTTTCAGTACGGGAGGAGCCCGTGCTCCTATTGGGGGGATTCATGTACGGAGCGACCTCGTGCGTCCTTTTGGGGGGGATTCATGTCGGAGCGGAGCCGTTGTTTTCCTATTGGGGGATTCGTGTGCGGAGGGAGCCGCGTGCGCCCTATGGGGGATTCTGTACGGAGCGGAGCCGCGTGCGTCCTATTGGGGGGATTCATGTACGGAGCGGAGCCGCGGGCGTCCTATTGGGGGGTTCAGTACGGAGCGGAGCCGCGTGCGTCCTATTGGGGGGATTCATGTACGGAGGGGAGCCCTGGTGCCTATTTGGGGGATTCATGTACGGGGCGGAGCCGCGTGCGTCCTATTGGGGGGATTCATGTACGGAGCGGAGCCCGGCTCCTATTGGGGGGATTCATGTACGGAGCGGAGCCGTGTGCTCCTTTTGGGGGGGATTCGTGTGCGGAGCCTGTGTGTCCTATTGGGGGGTTTTCATGTACGGAGCGGCCGGGCGTCCTATTGGGGGATTCATGTACGGAGCGGACCTCGTGTGTCCTATTGGGGGGTTTCATGAAACGGAAGCGGAGCCCGCGGCGTCCTATTGGGGGGATTCATGTACGGAGGGGAACCTCGTGTGTCCAATTGGGGGGATTCATGTACGGAGCGGACCGCGGGGGTCCTATTGGGGGGATTCATGTATGGAGCGGAGCCGCGTGTGCCCCTATTGGGGGGATTCATGTACGGAGCGGAACCTCGTGTGTCCTATTGGGGGATTTCATGTACGGAGCGGAGCCCGTGCGTCCTATGGGGGATTCATGTACGGAGCGGAACCTCGTGGCTCCAAATGGGGGGGATTCATGTAGGGAGCGGAGCCTCGTGCGCCCCTATTGGGGGGATTCATGTACGGAGGGACCCCTGTGCGTCCTATTGGGGGGGATTCGTGGCGGAGCGGAGCCGTGTGTGTCCTATGGGGAGTTCATGTACGGAGCGGAGCCGCGTGCGTCCTTTTTGGGGGGATTTCATGTACGGAGCGGAGCCGCGTGCGTCCTATTGGGGGATTCATGTACGGAGGGGAAAACCTCGTGTGTCCTATTGGGGGGATTCTGTACGGAGCGGACCCCGCGTGCGTCCTATTGGGGGGATTCATGTACGGAGCGGAACCTCGTGTGTCCTATTGGGGGGATTCATGTACGGAGCGGAGCCGCGTGCGTCCTATTGGGGGTTCATGTAGGGGAGCGGAGCCCGTGGTCCTATTGGGGGCGCTGTCCGCGGCTACAGGGACGCCGGTTGGGGATGGGGGCCGCAGGTCCCGGAGGATTAACCCCGTACAGCCGGGAAAAAACAGCTTTTATCCCATGTGAAAAAACTCCCGGATACAGATAGAAAGCGGAACATCACACAGAGGAAAACCGAGTGTTTGTGTATGAAGAAGGGACGAGTGTGAACAGCGGTGAACGTGAGTAAGAATAACAGGAACCGCAGCACTGAGCACTCACCTCCACCCGCAGAGCCGCACTGCACATATGGCGGAACTAGGGTCAACCGACCCCCAATACTCCACATCCCGCCATCACCTCCACTGCTTCCTGTCTGCTCTATGGAGGGAGATGCGCCGCCCCTTCTGGTCACATGGGCGTGACGTCACAGAGGTCCTTTAGCCTCTACCTTTCCCTGCCGGCGAGGACCATGGCCCCAGGTAAGAGGCGCCCTCCGGGGCCCGCAGCACGTGGGAAAAAGGCTCTGTATACCGGCAGCTGCGGGGGGGACTACACTTCCCCAGCATGCCCTGACAGCACCAGGGCCCCGGAGTGCAGGGTGTGTGGGGGATGCTGGGGGGTCAGAGTGAGTAACGGTCCGCGGCCCCACATGTTTCAGAGCCTCTCCCCCACCGATCATCCGGGAGAAGGAAGTAGTGATGGGGAAAACTCGTTCATTTTGGTGATTAGTTCATTTAGTTCAGTATTTTTCTCCCCCCATCCTGTGAGGAGTGATAGGAAACGCATCATGTGACCTGTGAACTATATGAGCTGAACTGAATGTTCTATTGAGAAAGACTCAGGACAGCCTAGTTCCATCTGATCCTCTCACTGACCCAGCAGCGCCACATAATGATTGTTATGAGGGAGCTGAAAGCAGTTCAGCATCCACCATTTAAGGCTAAGTGCACACGGTCAGGATTATTTGCGGGTTTTTTTTGCGTTTTTTTCGTGGGAAAAAATTGCATCAAAAACGCATGGATAAGCATCCTATCATTTAGAATGAATTTCGCAATTCTTGTGCACATGGTGCATTTTTTTCCGCGAAAAAAACGCATCGCGGAAAAAGAAGCAAAAATGTTCATTAATTTCGTGGAATTCTAGGGGTTTTTTCCCGCTATATTATTGACTTAGAAAGTTCAGGGGAAAATCGCGGAAAAAATGCGTCAAATCTGCACAAAAACGTGCAAAACCCTGCGCAAAAACGCACGTTTTTTACCACGCAAAAAAAGTCCGTTTTTGCTCAGGAATATTCTGCAAACATTCCTGACGTGTGCACTTGCCTAAGAACAAACAGGAGTCAGTGGTAAAGATTTTAGCAAGACTGATCTTCTAGGCTACGGGAACCCTAGAATGGTAGATAGTAGGTTGGAAGGGACCTCCTGGGTCATCTGGCCCCAACCCCCTGCCTCAAAGCAGGATTCTCTAAATCATCCCAGACAGATGTCTGTCCAGCCTCGTTTGAAGACTTCCATTGAAGGAGAACTTCACCACCTCTGTGGCAGCTGTTCCACTCATTGATTAAAACTCTAACTTTTCAAAAGTTTTTTCATATCTTAATCTGTGCTCCTCCCATTCAGTTTCATCCCATGCTTCTAGTCTTTCCTTGTGCAAATGAGAAAAAAATGATCCTTTACAATGTGACAGCCCTTGAGATATTTGTAGACAGTGATCCTCTACAGGAGCCGATCCTCTACAGGAGGCGTTCCTACAGGAGGCCCGTTCCTCTGCAGGGCCTGATCCTCTAAAGGAGGCCGATCCTCTACAGGAGGCCGATCCCTACGGGAGGGCCGATCCCTACGGGGAGCCTGATCCTCTACGGGGCCGTCCTCTACGGGAGGCCGACCTCAAGGGGGCCTTTCCCTTTAAAGGGACCGATCCTCTACAGGGGCCACCCTTAAGGGGCCGTTCCTCTACAGGGGGGCCTTTCCTTACGGGACCCCGTTCCTCTACAGGGGGGCCGATCCTCTACAGGAGGCCGATCCTCTCAGGGGGCCGTTCCTCTACAGGAGGCCGATCCCACAGGAGGCCGATCCTCTACAGGAGGCCGTTCCTCTGCAGGAGGCCGTTCCTCTGCAGGAGGCCGATCCTCTACAGGAGGCCGTTCCTCTACAGGAGGCCGTTCCTCTACAGGAGGCCGATCCTGTACAGAGGCTTATCCTCTACAGGAGGCCGATCCTCTACAGAGGCCGATCCTGTACAGGAGGCTGATCTTATCACAAAGACAGGTGAGGGGCATGCACCACACACAGAAACACTCTCATACACACATATGACTGCGTCTCTCTACTGTGCAATTTCAGTTTTTATTAATAATAATATTATTATTACTATTATATTTTATTTGATGTGTGGTATAGTGTTTTACTACCTTCTTTTCCAGCATCAGGAGCTGTAAAGAGCAAGTGTGAGACAGAGCAGGAGCTTCCTGGAGCTGGATGAGCCTGGATCACTCTCTGTCTCTGTTTACTTCATAATGAACTAATCTCTGTCAGGATGGTGAACTAGATGAACTACTCACTCACCAACTACCCATCACTAGAAGGAAGGAATTCTATAGGGCGCAGGGGACTGGGGGAAGAGATTTCCGGCGCACACTCCCCTGACTGACTCCTCTCCCCACACTGGCCCTCTCCCCTGACTGACCCCTCTCCCCACACTGCCCTCTCCCCTGACTGACCCTCTCTCCCCACACTGCCCTCTCCCCTGACAGACCCCCTCTCTCCACACTGCCCTCTCCCCTGACTGACCCCTCTCCCCACACTGCCCTCTCCCCTGACTGACCCCTCCCCACACTGCCCTGTCCCCTGACTGACCCCCTCTCCCCACACTGCCCTCCCCCTTATTGACCCTCTCCCCACACTGCCCTCTCCACTGACTGAACCCTCTCCCCACACTACCCTCTCCCCTGACTGACCTCTCTCCACACACTGCCACTCTCCCCTGACTGACCCCTCACCCCACACTGTCCTCTCTCCTGACTGACCTCTCTCCCCACACTGCCCTCTCCCCACACTGCCCTGACTGACCCCTCTCCCCACACTGCCCTCTCCCCTGACTGACCCCTCTTCCCTGACTGACCCCTCTCCCCACACTGCCCTCTCCCCACACTGCCCTCTCTCCACACTGCCCTCTCTCCACACTGCCTCTCCCCTGACTGACCCCTCTCCCCACACTGCCCCTCCCCACACTGCCCTGACTGACCCCTCTCCCACACTGCCCTCTCCCCTGACTGACCCCTCTTCCCTGACTGACCCCTCTCCCCACACTGCCCTCTCCCCACACTGCCCCTCTCCACATGCCCTCTCTCCACACTGCCCCTCTCCCCACACTGCCCTCTCCCCTGACCTGACCCCTCTCCCCACACTGCCCTCTCTACTGACGACCCCTCTCCCCACACTGCCCTCTCACCTGTCTGACCCCTCTCCCCACTCTGCCCTCTCCCCACACTGCCCTCTCCCCTGACTGACCCTCTCCCCACACTGCCCTCTCCCCTGACTGACCCCTCTCTCCCCACACTGCCCTCTCCCTGACTGACCCTCTCCCCACACTGCCCCTGTCCCCTGACTGACCCCTCTCCCCACACTGCCCTCTCCCCTTATTGACCCCTCTCCCCACACTGCCCTCTCCACTGACTGAACCCTCTCCCCACACTACCCTCTCCCCTGACTGACCTCTCTCCACACACTGCCCTCTCCCCTGACTGACCCCTCACCCCACACTGTCCTCTCTCCTGACTGACCTCTCTCCCCACACTGCCCTCTCCCCACACTGCCCTGACTGACCCCTCTCCCCACACTGCCCTCTCCCCTGACTGACCCCTCTTCCCTGACTGAACCCCTCTCCCCACACTGCCCTCTCCCCACACTGCCCTCTCTCCACACTGCCCTCTCTCCACACTGCCCTCTCTCCACACTGCCCTCTCCCCTGACTGACCCCTCTCCCCACACTGCCCTCTCCCCCACACTGCCCTGACTGACCCCTCTCCCCACACTGCCCTGTCCCCTGACCCCTCTCCCCACACTGCCCTCTCCCCTACTGACCCCTCTCTCCACACTGGCCTCTCCCCTGACTGACCCCTCTTCCCTGACTGACCCCTCTCCCCACACTGCCCTCTCTCCACACTGCCCTCTCCCCTGACTGACCCCTCTCCCCACACTGCCCTCTCCCCACACTGACCTCTCCCCACGCTGCCCTCTTCCCACACTGCCCACTTCCCACACTGCCCTCTTCCCACCTGCCCTCTTCCACACTGCCCTCTTCCCACACTGCCCTCTTCCCACACTGCCCTCTTCCCACACTGCCCTCTCCCCTGACTGACCCCTCTCCCCACACTGCCCTCTCCCCTGACTGACCCCCTCTCCCACACTGCCCTCTCCCCTGACTGACCCCTCTCCCCACACTGCCCTCTCCCCTGACTGACCCCTCTCCCCACACTGCCCTCTCCCCTGACTGACCCCTCTCCCCACACTGCCCTCTCCCCTGACTGACCCCTCTCCCCACACTGCCCTCTCCCCTGACTGACCCCTCTCCCCCACACTGTCCTCTCCCCTGACTGACCCCTCTCCCCACACTGTCCTTTCCCTGACTGACCCCTCTCCCCACACTGCCCTCTCCCCTGACTGACCTCTCTCCCCAAACTGCCCTCTCCCTTGACTGACATCTCTCCCCACACCTGGCCTCTCACCTGACTGACCCCTCTCCCCACACTGGCCTCTCCCCTGACTGACCCTCTCCCCTGACTGACCCCTCTTCACTGACTGACCCTTCTCCCCTGACTGACCCCTCTCCCCTGACTGACCCCTCTCCTCACACTGCCCTCTCCCCTGACTGATCCCTCTCCCCACACTGCCCTCTCCCCTGACTGACCCCTCTCCCCACACTGTCCTCTCCCCTGACTGACCCCTCTCCCCACACTGTCCTCTCCCCTGACTGACCCCTCTCCCCACACTGTCCTCTCCCCACCTGCCCTCTCCCCTGACCCCTCTCCCCACACTGCCCTCTCCCCTGACCCCTCTCCCCACACTGCCCTCTCCCCTGACTGACCCTCTCACCTGACTGACCCCTCTCACCTGACTGACCCCTCTCCCCTGACTGACCACTCTTCACTGACTGACCCTTCTCCCCTGACTGACCCCTCTCCCCTGACTGACCCCTCTCCTCACACTGCCCTCTCCCTGACTGATCCCTCTCCCCACACTGCCCTCTCCCCTGACTAAACCCCTCTCCCCACACTGTCCTCTCCCCTGACTGACCCCTCTCCCCACACTGTCCCTCTCCCACACTGCCCTCTCCCCTGACCCCTCTCCCCACACTGCCCTCTCCCCTGACCCCTCTCCCCACACTGCCCTCTCCCCTGACTGACCCCTCTCACCTGACTGACCCCTCCCCTGACTGACCCCTCTCCCCACACTGCCCTCTCCCCACACTGCCCTCTCCCCACACTGCCCTCTCCCCTGACTGACCCCTCTCCCCACACTTCACTCTCCCCTGACTGTCTCCTCTCCCCACACTGCCCTCTCCCCTGACTGTCCCCTCTCCCCACACTGGCCTCTCCCCTGACTGACCCCACCCCACACTGACCTCTCCCCTGACTGACCCCTCTCCCCACACTGCCTTCTCCCCTGACTGATCCCCTCTCCCCACACTGCCCTCTCCCCTGACTGACCCCTCTCCCCACACTGCCCTCTCCCCTGACTGACCCCTCTCCCCACTGCCCTCTCCTGACTGTCCCCTGTCTCGCTGCTGATTGGCTGCAGCTGGTCACATGGCCTTTTCTCGGGCTGTCATTCCCGCAGCAGACAGTAAGGGGCGCAGTGACAGATTCCTCTTACACCCAGTGGGGGGGCGCTCATAGCGGCTCAGTGATTCTCTCCATGGAGGCCACACAGGGCTCTGCTGGAGCTTCTGGATGAAGTCCTGGAGGAAGGTCTCAGGGCCGGAGCCTTTACTGCGGCGTCACTCTGTGCTCTGTCCCCTCCCATTTGGCGGTATTGACATTTCCTGCTTTTGTGCCTCCTCAGAAAGGCGACACGGGCAGAAATGAGGTCAGACACAGCACAGAGGCCTCTGTCCCCTTAATAACCCTTCACAGCTGGGGATGAATCCGATTTTTAGGGCTTCAGACAGAAGGTCCTGATGATAAATGACGTTTGGTGACAGCACAGTGTGAATAGCGCCTGAGGGCGGCTGACGCTGCGTTGTGTCCGGTAACAGCGGAAACGTTAACGGTTTTCATTGTCACTGACGGTAAAAGTGTCACTTTAAGCTGATAAACGTGTGCTCTACATGGAGACAGGTGACAGTGTGACAGATCCCGGGATGACGGCAGGAGGCAGAACAAGAGGTGACACATTTATTACCAGAGTGTGACTCCGCGCAGGGAGATTAACCCCCAAGGGTGGTTTGCACGTTAGTGATCGGGCCAATTTTTACAATTCTGACCACTGTCTCTTTATGAGGTTATAACTCTGGAACGCTTCAACGGATCTTCGCGATTCTGAGATTGTTTTCTCGTGACATATTGTACTTCACGTTAATGGTAAAATTTCTTCGATATAACTTGCAGTTATTTATGAAAAAACGGAAATACGGCAAAAATTTTGAAAATTTTGCAATTTTCAAACTTGAATTTTTATTCCCTTAAAACAGAGAAATATGTCACACAAAATAGTTACTAAATAACATTTCCCACATGTCTACTTTACATCAGCACAATTTTGGAACCAATTTTTTTGTTTTTGTTAGGAAATTATAAGGGTTAAAAGTTGACCAGCGATTTCTCACTTTTACAACAAATTATACAAAACCATTTTTTAGGGACCACCTCACATTTGAAGTCACTTTGAGGGGTCTGTATTGCAGAAAATTCCCAAAAGTGACACCATTCTAAAAACTGCACCCCTCAAGGTACTCAAAACCTCATTCAAGAAGTTTATTAACCCTTCAGGTGCTTCACAGGAGCTGAAGCAACTTGGAAGGAAAAAATGAACATTTAACTTTTTAGTCACAAAAATTATCTTTTACAAAATTTTTTTATTTTAGCAAGGGTAAAAGGAAGAAAATAAACAGAAAAAGTTGTAGTGCAATTTCTCCTGAGTACACCAATACCCCATATGTGGGGAAGACCACTGTTTGGGCACACGGCTGGGCTCGTAAGGAAGGAGCGCCGTTTGACTTTTTCAAACCAAAATTGGCTGGAATTGAGATTGGACGCCATGACACATTTGGAGAGCCCCTGATGTGCATAAACTGTGGAAACCCCCCCACAAGTGACCCCATTTTGGAAACTAGACCCCCGAAGGAACTTATCTAGGTCTGTTGTGAGCACGCTCAACCCCCAAGTGTTTCATTAAAATTTATAATGCCAGGGTGTGAAAAAAAAAAAAAAAAAGTCCACAAAAATGATTTTTTTAGTCTTTAATTTTTTATTTTTCCCAAGGAAATTGGACCCCAAAAGTTGTCCAATTTGTCCCGAGTACTCTGATACCCCATATGTGGGGGGGGGGGAAATACTGTTTGGGCGCACGGCATGGCTCGGTAAGGAAGTAATGAGATTTTGGAATGCAGACTTTGATGGGTGTCATGTTCAGGTTGCAGAGCCCCTGATGTGCCTAAGCAGTGTAAACCCCCACAAGTGACCCCATTTTGGAAACTAGACCCCCTAAGGAGCTTATCTAGATCTGTGGTGAGCACTTTGAACCCCTAAGTGCTTCACTCAAATTTATAATGCCCGGGCATGAAAATAAAAAATCCTTTTTTTCCCCCAAAAATGATCTTTTAGTCACCAATTTTTTATTTTCCCAAGGGTAACGGGAGAAATTGGACCACAAAAGTTGTCCAATTTGTCCTGAGTACTCTGATATCCCCCATATGTGGGAGAAAACTACCGTATGGGCACATGTCGGGAGTCGGAATAGAAGTAGTGATGTTTTGGATTGCAGACTTTGATGGAATGGTCTGCGGGTTTCATGTCGCGTTTGGAGAGCCCCTGATGTGCCTAAACAGTGGAAACCCCCCACAAGTGACAGCATTTTGGAAACTAGCCCCCCAAAGGAACTTATCTAGATGTGTGGTGAGCGCTTTGAACCCCGAAGTGCTTCACAGAAGTTTATAACGTAGAGCCATAAAAATAAAAAATCTTTTTTCCACAAAAATGATATTTTTGCCCCCAATTTTTTATTTTCCCCAGGGTAATGTAACGCTGGTATTGTCTGTACTTTGTTTTCCAGCGTTACTCTGCATGTCTTTTGCATTAACCCTTTTGCTCCTTTCCCCCTAACCAGCTGGGATACTGTTGTCTGTTACCTGTATGGATGCTGCTCAGTTCCCAGCTCTGCTGCGTGGCCGTACTTGCGTGAGTGTCTCCGCTGCGTTGCATGACCACCCACATGTGCGGTCCCTGACCTGCTGCAGAAGCCATCCGTAGGTTCCAAAGTCCTCTGCAATGGTGCATGATTTACTACATGTGTGGCAGCAGCTTCTGTCAGGCGCCTGGCCTGCTGTGAAGACCATCCGTAGGTTGCAAAGTCCTCTGCAATGGTGCATGATTTACTACGTGTGTGGCAGCAGCCACTGTCAGTTGTTCCTCTGTGATGAGTTGTCTGGCTCTGCATAGGGGGCGCAGCCCACACCTGTCCTGCTTTTATGAGGATAGGGTGTGTACTAGAATTACTGCTCCAGCCTATCGCTGTGAAGCAGTTCATATATAAAGTTCCCCAGCCCTGAGGGGCGTTGCCAGAGCTTCACATTGAATCCACATTGAATTTCTGAACCTAGCCATATGTGGTGTGTTCAGCTCCTGCTCTGAGTTGGATCAGCTCTGGAGAGCTGATTCCCCTTGTCCTGTCTTGTGTTTCTGCCTGGGGCTTAGTACCCAGATCGCCGTTCCTGGAGGCTGCATATCCAGGCCTGTTCCTGTTGTATCCTGTTTCCTGAATCCCTGATCCTGGATCTAACCCGGTACCTGAATGTCTGAACTGTGTCTTGTGTTTCCGCCTATGCTGGGGGCTGATTACCCAGATCGCCGTTCCTGGAGGCTGTATATCCAGGCCTGTTCCTGCTGTGTCTAATTACCTGAATCCCTGAACCTGGATCGCATCCTGTACCTGACTGTCTGAACTGTGTCCTCTGTGTTATGTTCCTGAAATCCTGCTGTGTCCTGAACCCTGTGCCAGTGACTGTGAATCCTTGCTATATAACCTGAGTCCATCTTGGAAGGAGGAGTCCGGTGTGTGCTGAGCTTCTGTTACTCTGTGCTCAGCTTCTGTGCAATTCCCGGCCAGCTCCCGTTGAGCCTGGCGGGGCTTGCACCAGACCGCTGGGGTTCCTTTTCAGATCGATACTAGATGTCCGGAGTCCGAGGACCGTGTCCTCCCTGACGACCACGGCCTGATATCCGATGTCCGATGACCACTTCCAGATGTCCGGATCCTATCCTTCCTGCCTGATGTCCGGATCCTGCCGATCGTTGCCAGATGTCCGGAGCCTGCTGATCGGTGCCAGATGTCCGGAGTCCGATGCCTGTGTTCCAGTCCGTGTTCCTGTGTTCCAGTCCGTGTTCCTGACTCCCTGAGATCCAATCCGTGTTCCTGTCCGTGTTCCTGACTCCCTGAGACCCAATCCGTGTTCCTGATGTTCCAGTCCGTGTTCCTGACTCCCTGAGATTCAAATCCGTGTTCCCGATGTCCTGTCCGTGTTCCAGTGTCCCTGAGATCCAGTCCGTGTTCCTGATGTTCCGATGTCCTGCCGGTTCCTCCTTGGTCTACCCTGTGATGACGTCTGTCCTGGGTCAGTGTCTGATGTTCTCCTGCCGAGCCTGTGCTACGCCTGAGGCCTGAGAGAGAGGCCGTCCTAGTATGCCCGTGCCAGATGACCCTGGACTTCATCAACCCGTGATGACCCCGCCATCGTCTGACGTTCGTCCTGGGCCGGTGTCTGATGTTCTCCTGCTGAGCCTGTGCTACGCCTGAGGCCTGAGAGTGAGGCCATACTAGTATGCCCGTGCCAGATGATCCTGGACTGCATCTAACCGTGATGACCCCGCCATCGTCTGAAGTCTGTCTGAGGTCGGTGTCTGATGTTCTCCTGCTGAGCCTGTGCTACGCCTGAGGCCTGAGAGAGAGGCCGCCCAAGTATGCCCGTGCCAGATAACCCTGGACTGCATCTATCCGTGATGTCCTCCTGCACTCGTCTGTGATCCTGAGTCGTGTACCCTTCTCTGATGTGTGGAATCGGGAGCCCGGTCTTATGTTCTGTTTATGTACTGTGTTTCTTTAAGTAAACTTTATGTTTCTTCTTACCTGAAGTTGTGCGGTGTTGTCTAGTCCTGCAGGTCGCCATCTTGCCCACATGCTCAGCTGCCACAGATCCCGGTCGCTGCCCTTCCCTAGTCCGGGCAGGCCCGGGTCCCCTCCGTGGTCCAGTGGGTCCACATTCTCTTACCATCTGGGACACATGCCTCACTTCGTCGTGGACTGGCGGCGTGGGAGCATTGGCTAGTTAGGCAAGCTATGCCATGTCCTGACGCCCCGCAGCCGTGGGAAGCGTCACAGGTAACAGAAGAAATTGGACCCCAAGAGTTATTGTGCAATTTGTCCTGAGTACGTGTGGTAAAATTGCTAAAGTAGTTTTATTCTTCGGGTCAGTACGATTACGGCGATACCTCATTTTTATAAATTTTTTATGTTTTGGCGCTTTTATACAATAAAAACGATTAAAAAATAATTATTTTTGCATCTCTTTAGTCTGCGAGTTATAACTTTTTTATTTTTTCGCTGTATGGTGGCTCGTTTTTTGCGGGACAAGAGGACATTTTCAGCGGTACCATGTGTATTTATATCCGTCTTTTTGTTCTGAGGTATGATGATAAATAATTGTTTTTTTGCCTTGTTTTTTTTTTTTTAAGGGGTTAACTAGTGGGACAGTTTTATAAGGCGGGTCGTGATGGACGCGGCGATACTAAATGTGTACTTTTATTTTGTTTTTTTTATTTACATGAATTTATTGGGGAATATTTTTTTTTCTTTATTTAGGAATTTTTTTTTTACACGTTATTTTTATTTTTTTACTTTGTCCCAGGGTGGGACATCACTGTATAGAGTTAGATCGCTGATCTGACACAGTGCACACCACTGTGTCAGATCGGCGATCTCAGAGGCAGTGCAGCAGGCTTTCTCAGCGCCTGCTCTCAGCAGGCACTGAGGAAGCCGCCTCCCTGCAGGACCCGGAAGGACCCCGAGGCTGTTCTGAGGGTCTCAGGGAAGCACGCAGGGAGCTCTCTTTGATCGCAGTGTGCCGGGGGATAATGTGCCGGGAGCGGTCCGTGACTCATACTGAATGTGTGGCTGGTAGGGGCCATTATACTGGGGTTGTGGTGGACTGTAAATTCCTCCATACTGAGTGGGAGTTTTTATTTTGTGTAGCAGGTTGTGGTGGCCATAATTAGAGATGAGCGAATGTGTTTGGAAAACTATCGCCAAACATAAATTCCGCTCGAATATGGTACATTCGGATTCATGATCGGTAACACGAGCATTTTTCTTAAGATCGGAAAAAGTCTGTAACATTCGGTAAAAGATATAATAGAAGCCGGCAATACATGTGCCACGTTTAGTAAAATCGCAGCCACCAACGTGGGAGACTGGGGTTCAAATTCTGGCTCTTCCCTGCTAGACATAATATACCAGTACTGGTCCATAACTCTATGGTGCCTACCTCAATAAACAGAGTGTCACGAACAAAGAGTCATGCGGGCTCAGATGTCACCCGGATTAACAAGCTACGCGTCAGATGTCGGGGAACCAGGACACTCGCTGCGAAACTAGGGAGATACATTAGAGAAGCTGAGGCCAAGAAGATAAATGACCTGTTCTCCGAAGAACCATCCAAAGTGTACTCCTAAGGATACAACTTATTTGCAAGAAACAGACTTGATAAACGAGGAGGAGGTGTTGCATTGTATGTTAGAAAAGCGTATATCTGCACAGAGATTGACGCTTCAGAGACTGGGAGTTCTGTGGAAACTGTTTGGGTAAGAATAACAAGGACAGAACAATGGAAAGGACACCATTGTAGGCATTTACTACAGGCCACCTATGCAAGCTGAAGATATGGATGAACTCTTTATGCATCAAATGGCCAAGTTCTCCAAAAAATATGACATAGTGGTCATGGGAGATTTCAACTATCCAGACATTTGTTGGGAATCTCAGGCAAAACTAACAGGTCAAGGAAATTCTTATCCTCTCTTTCTGACAACTTTATCTTCCAAAAGGTAGAGGAGAATACAAGGGGATCTGCTACCTTGGATCTAATCCTTATAAATAGGGAAGAAATGGTTGAGGAGGTAAGAGTGGCTGGGACCCTAGGAGGTAGTGACCATGCTATTTTAGAATTTTGGATAACAAGAGGAGGAAGACCTGTGAAGACTCAGACGTCAAAGTTAGATTTCAGAAAGGCAGATTTTAAGGAACTCAGAAAGAGAATTGGAGGGATCCAATGGCTGGATATCCTTAAGGACAAAAATGTCCAGGAAGGATGGAAAATCTTGAAAAATTAGATTCTCAAAGCACAATTGTTAACAATTCCGAAAAGAGTGAAGACTGGGAAGCATTTAAGGAAACCAGGATTGATGAACACAGAACTTAAACACATGCTAAAAAGGAAGAAAATCCCACAGGACGTCCAACATACCTTAGATGGAACAGCTTTCATCCAAGACACACAAAAAAATCCATCATCTACAGTCAAGCTCTGATATATATTCGGATCTGTTCAGACAGTAAAGACAGGGAACTACAGCTGCTATCTCTGAGGAATACATTCCTACAACAAGGATACCATCCACTGGTAATAGATGAACAGATCCACAGGGCTACAAGAATCCCAAGAAGCAACCTCCTGGATTACAAACTGAGAGAGGACAACAACAGGGTACCTCTTGTGGTCACATACAACCCCCACATGAGCATCCTAAGGAAAATTGGTGCTGATCTCCAACCCATATTCCACAGGGACCACAAATTGAAAGACATATTCCCAGAACTACCACTCCTCTCCTACAAACAGCCCCCTAACTTAAGGAATCTCCTTGTCAGAAGTGTCCTTTTGTCACCATCAGTGACTGGCACATTCCCATGTAACAACAAAAAATGCAAAACTTGTACCCACATATTACCAACAAATACAGTCCGTGTACCAAACACAAATCAGGACTATAAGGTCATGGGTTCCTTTTCATGTACATCCTCCAATGTGGTGTACATGATACAATGTACAAGGTGCCCTGGAGCTATCTATATTGGGGAAACCATGCAAAAACTACAAACAAGGATGAATCTACACAGGCATACGATCAGGAATGAAATGGACACGCCTGTGGGAAAACATTTCTCTGGAACAGGACATTTTATGACAGACTTAAAAGTCTTAATACTAAAAGGTCATTTTAAGGATGACAGGGAGAGAAAAATATGGGAATTCAAACTTATTAGGATGTTCAATACTTTGACACTAGGACTCAACTTAACACCCGGTTTTATGACTCATTACATAGACACAGTTCACACCTTCACCAGAAGGACTCCAGATAGCCAATAACACATTCACACTAGCTCTCCATTTGTAAGAAAATGCTAATTTGATTTCCTTTGCTTATCTTTTGAAGGCATCACACCTCCCAGGTCTTGAACAAATTTCCTACTATAGTAAGCATCTAATGTGTCTTTCTTATTATTCCAAATGTAATCTTGCCTGAAGAAGGAGCCTCTGCGCTCTGAAAGCTTGCGAACATATAATTTTCTGGTTAGCCAATAAAGGTATCACCTTAAGAATGCTCTTGTCATAATTGGATGGAAAAGTATTCACAAAAAGGAAGAAAGAAATGTTTATCAAATGGAAAGAGGGAGGCATATCTAAAGAAGAATATAATGCCGTCTGCAGAACCTGCAGGGCACAAATCAGATTATCTAAAGCTGACAATGAATTAAGGCTTGCAAGTGACATCAAAAGCAACAAAAAAGGATTTTGGGGATACGTCAAAAGTAAAAGAAAAGTCAAAGATGCTATAGGATTTTTACAGGATGAAAATGATGAAATGGTAAGTCAGGATGTTGAGAAGGCTGAACTTTTAAATTCCTATTTTGCATCTGTTTTCTCTCGGAAAGGAAATGTAACATCAACTGATCTTCACTGTCCTATTAAAGGAATAGAAGAATCCAGGATATCTATAAACAGAAAGACAGTGAGGAAACACTTAGCTAACGTAAATGAATTCAAGTCTCCAGGTCCAGATGAATTACACCCCAGAGTACTGAAGGAGATAGCAGAAGAAATTCTTGAACCACTGTCCATAATCTTTGAAAATTCTTGGAGAACAGGAGAAGTCCCAGAAGACTGGAGAAGAGCAAATGTTGTTCCTATCTTCAAAAAGGGGAAGAAGGTGGACCCAGGGAACTACAGGCCGGTGAGTCTGACTTCTATACCAGGAAAGATCTTTGAACAAATTATTAAAGAACATGTATGCAAGTACCTGGATAAGAATGAAGTGATTAAACAGAGTCAGCATGGGTTTGTAACTAATAAGTCATGTCAGACTAACTTAATTTCCTTCTATGACAGAATCACTGACTGGGTGGATCAGGGAAATGCTGTAGATATAGTATATCTTGACTTCAGCAAAGCATTTGACAAAGTATCTCACACAATCCTTATTGAAAAAATGACTAAGTATGGAATGGACAAGGCAACTGTTAGGTGGATTCATAACTGGCTTAGTGATCGGACCCAAAGAGTGGTCCTTAATGGCTGTACATCCAGTTGGAAGAATGTATCAAGTGGGGTACCTCAAGGCTCTGTTTTGGGCCCTGTATTGTTCAACATCTTTATCAATGATTTAAATGAAGGAATTGAGGGTAAACTGATCAAATTTGCCGATGACACAAAGCTAGGAGGGGTAGCTAATACTAGAGAAGAGAGAGAGGATTCAAAAAGATATAAATAAACTGGAGCAGTGGGCAGCAACTAACAGAATGGTTTATAACAGGGAAAAATGCAAAGTACTACATCTGGGCAATAAAAATGAAAAAAGCATATACAAAATGGGAGGAATAGGGCTAAGTAACAGCACATGTGAAAAAGACTTGGGTATACTAATTGATCACAGACTGAACATGAGTCAACAGTGTGATGCAGCAGCAAAAAAGGCAAATGCAATTCTAGGATGTATCAACAGAAGCATACAGTCTAGATCACGTGAGGTCATTATTGTCCTCTACTCCTCTTTGGTCAGACCTCATCTGGAATACTGTGTCCAGTATTGGGCACCACATTTTAACCCCTTCACCCCCAAGGGTGGTTTGCACGTTAATGACCGGCCAATTTTTACAATTCTGACCACTGTCTCTTTATGAGGTTATAACTCTGGAACGCTTCAACGGATCTTCGCGATTCTGAGATTGTTTTCTCGTGACATATTGTACTTCACGTTAGAAGTATAATTTCTTCGATATAACTTGCGTTTATTTTTGAAAAAAACACAAATATGGCGAAAATTTTGAAATTTTGCAATTTTCAAACTTTGAATTTTTTTCCCCTTAAAACAGAGAAATATGTCACACAAAATAGTTAAGAAATAACATTTCCCACATGTCTACTTTACATCAGCACAATTTTGGAACCAAAATTTTTTTTTGTTCGGAAATTATAAGGGTTAAAAGTTGACCAGTGATTTCTCATTTTTACAACAAAATTTACAAAGCCATTTTTTTAGGGACCACCTCACATTTGAAGTCACTTTGACGGGTCTACATAGCAGAAAATACCAAAAAGTGACACCATTCTAAAAACTGCACCCCTCAAGGTACTCAAAACCACATTCAAGAAGTTTATTAACCCTTCAGGTGCTTCACAGGAGCTGAAGCAACGTGGAAGGAAAAAATTAATATTTAACTTTTTAGCCACAAAAATGATCTTTTACAAACTTTTTTTTTATTTTGACAAGGGTAAAAGGAGAAAATGGGCAGATAAAGTTGTTGTGCAATTTCTCCTGAGTACGCCAATACCCTATATGTGGGGGAAAACCACTGTTTGGGCACACGGCAGAGCTCGTAAGGGAAGGAGCGCCGTTTGACTTTTTCAAACTAAAATTGGCTGGAGTTGAGATTGGACGCCATGTCGTGTTTGGAGAGCCACTGATGCGCCTAAACAGTGGAAACCCCCCACAAGTGACACCATTTTGGAAACTAGACCCCCTAAGGAACTTATCTAGATCTGTTGTGAGCACTTTGAGCCCCAAAGTGTTTCACAAAAGTTTATAATGCCTGGGTGTGAAAAAAAAAAACAATTTTCCACAAAAATGATTTTTTAGTCCCAAATTTTTGATTTTTCCCAAGGAAATTGGACCCCAAAAGTTGTTGTCCAATTTGTCCTGAGTACGCTGATACCCCATATGTGGGGGGGGGAAACTGTTTGGGCGCACGGCAGGGCTTGGAAAGGAAGCAGTAACGTTTTGAAATGCAAACATCGATGGGGGTCATGTTCCGTTTGTAGTGCCCCAGATGAGCCTAAACAGTGGAAACCCCCCACAAGTGACCCCATTCTGGAAGCTAGACCCCCTAAGGAACTTATCTAGATCTTTGGTGAGCACTTAGAACCCCCAAGTGCTTCACACAAGTTTATAATGCCCGGGCATGAAAATAAAAAATCCTATTTTTTTCCCACAAAAATTATCTCTTAGTCACTAATTTTTTATTTTCCCAGGTAACAGGAGAAATTGGACCTCAAAAGTTGTTGTCCAATTTGTCCTGAGTACGTTGATACCCCATATGTGGGGGGGAACCACTGTTTGGGCGCATGGCAGAGCTCGGAATGGAAGTAGCACCATTTGACTCTTTCCAACCAAAATTGGCTGGAATTGAGATTGGACGCCATGTTGCATTTGGAGAGTCCCTGATGTGCCTAAACAGTGGAAACCCCCCACAAGTGACCCCATTTGGGAAACTAGACCCCCTAAGGAACTTATCTAGATCTTTGGTGAGCAATTTGAACCCCAAGTGCTTCACACAAGTTTATAACGTAGAGCCGTAAAATTAAAAAATCATATTTTTTCCACAAAATTGATCTTTTCACCCCAATTTTTATTTTCCCAAGGGTAACAAGACTGCAAAAGTTATTGTGCAATTTGTCCTGAGTACGCTGATACCCCATATGTGGGGGTAAACCACTGTTTGGGTGCATGGCAGAGTTTGGAAGGGAAGGAGCGCCGTTTGACTTTTTCAACGCAGAATTGGCTGGATGCCATGTCGTGTTTGGAGAGCTCCTGATCTGCCTAAACAGTGGAAACCCCCCACAAATGACACCATTTTGGAAACTAGACCCCTCAAGGAACTTATCTAGATGTGTGGTGAGCACTTTGAACCCCAAAGTGCTTCACAGAAGTTTATAACGTACAGCCGTAAAATAAAAAATCCTTTTTTTTTTCACAAAAATGATTTTTTCGCCCCCAATATTTTATTTTCACAAGGGTAACAGGAGAAATTGGACCCCAAAAGTTGTTGTCCAATTTGTCCTGAGTACGATAATACCCAATATGTGGGAGTAAACTACTGTATGGGCGCACGTCGGGGCTCGGAAGGGAAGTAGTGACGTTTTGGATTGCAGACTTTGATGGAATGGTCTGGGGGCGTCATGTCGCATTTGGAGAGCCCCTGATGTGCCTAAACAGTGGAAACCCCCCACAAGTGACCCCATTTTGGAAAATAGACCCCACAAGGAACTTATCTAGATGTGTGGTGAGCACTTTGAACCCCGAAGTGCTTACCAGAAGTTTATAACGTACAGCCTTAAAAATAAAAAAATCCTTTTTTTTTTACAAAAATGATTTTTTCGCCCCCAATATTTTATTTTCACAAGGGTAACAGGAGAAATTGGACCCCAAAAGTTGTTGTCCAATTTGTCCTGAGTACGCTGATACCCAACATGTGTGAGAAAACGACTGTATGGGTACACGTCTGGGCTCGGAAGGGAAGTAGTGACGTTTTGGATTGCAGACTTTGATGGAATGGTCTGGGGGCGTCATGTCGCATTTGGAGAGCCCCTGATGCGCCTAAACAGTGGAAACCCCCCACAAGTGACCCCATTTTGGAAAATAGACCCCACAAGGAACTTATCTAGAAGTATGTTGAGCACTTTGAACCCCTAAGTGCTTCACAGAAGTTTATAACGTACAGCTGTAAAAATAAAAAATCCTTTTTTTTTTTACAAAAATGATTTTTTCGCCCCCAATATTTTATTTTCACAAGGGTAACAGGAGAAATTGGACCCAAAAAGTTGTTGTCCAATTTGTCCTGAGTACGCTGATACCCAACATGTGTGAGAAAACGACTGTATGGGTGCACGTCTGGGCTCGGAAGGGAAGTAGTGACGTTTTGGATTGCAGACTTTGATGGAATGGTCTGGGGGCGTCATGTCGCATTTGGAGA
>JARQOD010011320.1:0-23878 GCA_033576555.1 Oophaga sylvatica
TGGGGACAGGTCTTACGCGGTGTGTGGGACTTCTTTTACGGGGGAGTGTTGGGGCAGGTCGGGACCGGAGTGGGGACGGTCTGTACGGGGGTGTGTGGGACAGGCCCGTAGCGGCGTGTGGGGCAGGTCTGTCGCGGAGGGGTGGGGAAAGGTCCCGTACGCGGAGAAAAGGGGGGGGACGGGGCTGTAAAACCGGGGCGTGGGGCAGGTCTGTACGCGGAGCGTTTGGGAAAAAGGGCTGTTTCGCGGGTGCTGGGACAGGGGCTTACGCGGTGCGTGGGACAGGTTTTGTTCGCGGGTTTTTGGGACAGGCTTTTACACGGTGCATGGGGGAGGTCGTACCCCGGTAAAATTTGGGGCAGGTCGTACGCGCAAAGTGGGGCAGGGGCTGTTCCCCGGGGGGTGGGGCAGGTCTTTTACCGGTGCGGGGACGGGGGAAAATGGGATCACATTTTTTAGAGCAGTTGTGTGTTTCTAGGGGTGGGACAGTTGGGAAGAAACCCCCCGGGAAAAAACCCCCAAGGGGCAGGGGAAAAGCTCTTTAGGGGAATTTTCCTTTCCCCCATGTCAGTGCTTTTACTAAGGGTTTCCAAAACCGGGGGTCGCCCCAAAAAATTTTTGGCCCCTATTCTTTATCTCTGTTTATCCACTTTTCTGGGAAATAAAATTTTTTTTTGGGGCATTTTTTTTTAATCTTTTTTTTTTGTTTTTCCCCACAATTTCCCATGAAATTTTTTTTAGGCTAGTTTTTAAACCAGAATTTTTTTTTGCAGCTGTTTTTTTTTCAAATAAGAAACCCCCTGTTTTTTCAGTACCCGCAAATCCATTGAGCAATTCATTGCAAGTTTGGGGTTTTTTCCAAATGAATTTGGGGAACTTCACTTTTTGAAATCTGCACCCCATTTCTTTTTTGTTTTTTGCAGCGTTTTTTTTTATCCATAAAAAAACAAAGAGAGAACAAAAATGCTTTCCAAAAATTCAGAAAGCCCTGTTTTTTCTTTTTTTTGCTTTTTTAATTTGAAAACAAAATTTATTAACTCCTTATGAAATCCAATTTTTGGGGCTTAAAGGGTAAAACCAATTTTTTTTGTTTTTTTCCACTGGCCAAAATTTTTGAGGTTTTTGCTCTTTCAAACCCTTTAAAGGATCCCGCTGACTTGAGACTGTTTTTTGGGACAAATTGTTTCTTCAGCAGTGGTAAAAAATTTTCTTCGAAATGACTTGAAAAATTTTTTATGAAAAAAATGGAAAATTTGGTTTAAAATTTTTAAAATTTAGCAATTTTAAAACTTTTAATTTTTGTCCCCTTAAAATTAAAGGAGTATATCACGTAAAATATTTATAAAAAACCTAGTACAGTAAAAAAAAAAAAAGAGAAACCACCTGCGCTAGTAAGAAAAAAGGAAAACCCACAAAAAAGGGGGCGAAGAGGGGTATCCTTTTTAGGCCTCTTTCACCATCCGGCGGGCGCCTTGCGGCGCCCCCGGATTTTCCCCAGCCCCGCTCGAAAAACCTGATGCGCCGTTGTGCCGCCGGTTTTTTTCCCGGGATGGTTTTTGATGCCCGGAGACAACAAAAAACCACCCGGCAAAAACAAAAAAACGTTACTGCAGGTTTTGTCCGGCCCCCGGGTGAAAACATTCCCGCCATCCGGAAAAAAACCGCATAAAAGCACTGACATGCGGCGCCACCCGGCCCTAATGCAAGTCAATGCGAAAAAAGGCATGCGGCTCAGGTTTTAGATGCGGGCGCGGGCAAAATCCCCGCGGGCCGTAAGGCGCCCGCCGTGTGTAAAAGAGGCCTTACCCATCTCCTAGCCTCTTTTTGTGGTTTTCCTTTTGTCTTACAAGGGGGTGGTTGTTTTTTTTCTTTTTTATTTGTCCCAGGTTATTTATTTTCAGGATCAACAGAACCTGTGCAATCAACAGCTTAGCGCCGTGCCTATTGTTTTTTCGTGTCTCCAGTGGAAAGCCCGTGTTATTTATTTTTTTCCCAATTTTCTTTCCTAGCACAAAATTTGTAAACATAATTTTTTTTTTTTTAGGCGGATTTTCATTTTCCAAAAAAATTTACAAAACCTTTTTTTTTGGGCCCCCTCCATTTTTAAGTGTTTGGGGAGTCAATTGAAAAATCCCCAAAAAGTGACCCTTTTTAAAATTGCTTTTTTTCCAAAAATTTATTTTGGGACTTAACTTTTTTTTTCCGGGTTCTTGTCCAAAAAATTTTGGGAAAATTTTCCGAGTCGAAACCCCTTTGGGGGGGCCATGTTTTGGCACAGGCGGGTAAAAAGGGGGCCCCTTTTGTTTTTTTGGAAAAAGTTGGAATAATCCTGGATTTTGGCCCTGTTGTTTTTTAGGGGGGCCCTTTAACTTTTGATGGGCCCCATATTTCTTTGTCCCCCCTGGGGAGGAAAATCTCTCAGACAAGTGGAATCGATTTTGTGGGGGGGGGGCCCCGAAACAAATTTTTGCCCGGGGTGAGAAGCCTTTTTTCCCTTGGGTAAATGCAAAATTTGGGAAAAATTAGCGGGAGGTTAAAACCTACCCTTCGGTGGCGCCTTTTGCTTTTAAAAGTTCGGGTTTGATAAGGGTTGGGGTTTGTTGGGTTAATTTTTCGGGTTTTTAATTTGAGCATGGGTCTGTGCGGCCCCCATTTTTTATTTTTGGGGCCCAACCTCAGCTTTTATATTGCGGGGGGGGGCTCGGTTTTTTCCAAAAGGGAAGCCCCCGCAACACCCCCAAACCCGAACCTGCCACCCCAAACCCGGGGAAGGGGGGGATCTGGGGCACCCGCGAAATCGCCCCAACTCTGCTGCCGCCCCACACTCTTGTAGTTTTCCAACTTTAAGATTTTCCCCAAATTTTCCGCAAAAAAATTTTTGGGGAAAAAATGCGTCCTAAGCCCGAAAAATACGGCACACCGATAGTGCTACTGTGCGCACGTTGCCATTTTAAAAACAGATTTTTTTTTTTTTGAATTTCGGATCCCCAAAAAAAAAAATAAATTATATAAAAAATTTATTATGAAAATCATGCTGCCACAGGTGCCACCGAAAACCCGCCGCGGAAGGGGTTTTTTTCCCCCAAAGATTAATTTCATTATTAAACTAGGGGCGGGTCGTGGGACCATGACCACCCCGGCCCAACCCGGGACGAGCAACTTAATAAAAATGAAAATAAGTTTTAACAAAAACCCACAAGACAATTTCTAATCCGGGTATCATTTTAATAGTTAAAAACCCCGGTCTGACTTTTTGTTAGGTTACAAACACAATCCTGTGACGGGTTTTCCTTTAAGTATATAGCAGGACTTGGTAAATAGCTTTTGTAAATTGTTTTTTTTTAGTTTTTTGTTATAATATAGTGTGTGTGTTTTAGTAGTGTGGACTCCATACTCACCTAAAAAAATAAAGAGAACATCAAATAACCATCCTAGTCTAAATGAATTAAATTTCTCATTAAATACTTTGTTCTGTAAAATTGAAGGCTAAAAAAAAAAAAAAATCAGGGAAATCAAATTTAAACCCAAAGAAGGCCTGGTTTGGAGTCACACAAAAAAAAAGTGGAATGAATGTCCTTAAAAAGTCAAATGTGCTCAATGTTGGGGCCTCCATCCCCTGTTGCCCCCTGTCCTGTTAACCCCCACAATCCCTGGCGCTCTATGAGGGCGGATGGTCTCCGAGGGATCTCCCCCCCAGCGGGATTAAAGCACCCCCAACTCCGGACATCTGGGGTGAAAAGGACTTTGGGGGGTGGGGGTGCTGTTCCCAATTGCTCAAAATTTGGGTCGGGGAAGGGGGGCAAGTCCAATTTTCAATGCCTTCTTTGCGGAACTGCTGACCACCCCCCTGAGGCGGTTGTCCCCGGATGGATTTTTTTGTGAGTCGTTCATTCAAAGGGCAACATACTAAAAACCGCATAGATATAGAAAATAGTTTACCTGCCAGAATGTCCATGGGTAATCAAATCCGTTATCGCCCCCCCCGGGCTAGGGGGTCCCCGGGTTTTTGTCCCCCAAAGGGGGGCCTAACTATCCCCTCCGGAGAAATGTTGAAGCAGGGTCCGGCCCCAGGAAAAACCTGTCCCATCAATCCCTGCCAACTGTAATCACCCTAAAAGCCCGATTACCACCAAAAAATAAACGGTAACTTTTAAAGAACGAAAGACAACAAGAAAGACAAAAAAAAATAAAAAGTCTTACATACAACACTCACACACAGTGGAAAAACCCTAAGGCTCGGATCTAAAGCTGTAAAGTTAAAACAACTAAGGAGCTTTTAGTTAAAGGGGTATTCTAAAAAACCGATCCAGTTGCTAGCACAAATGCTTAACCGGGCTTTAAAAGCAAGCAGGTTTAGAAGGAATCTAATTAAACATAATCAAAAGAGCCGGGCGAGGCGGCCTTCTTAAAAAAGAGCTAAAAATTAACCCCCTCATTCCAAACAAAAGAAACAGAACTCACTGTGAAAAGTGAGGGTATTCGCGACGTCCTCGTGGCGATACCCCATGACAGTCCCCCCCCCTCTCGGGGGACCCGACCCTGGGGGCCCAGTTGCCCGGGATTTGTAAAGGTCCGAACAATTTGTTGCGTAACACAACGCAGGGACCCACGTCCTCCTCAACCATCCCCCCTTCCCCTAACCAAGTACTGAAAGGGTTTTGGCATGAGAGGGGTCAATGTTTTCGCCCCTGAAATTCCACTTATATTGACCCCACTAAGGAGGAGGTGAGGTGAGGTATGCTGGTGCCACTTTTTTTAAGTATGCTTGTAAAAAAATTATAATTTTAACGTAGGGGGAGGCCGACGAAATGCCACGGTTAATTTGTGATCCTGTAAGGCCCCCTGAAGGGACCCAACCCCAGGGGGAAAAAAAATTTAAAATTTTTTTCCGGGGGGAAACCAACCGACGTTCCCTTAAATCTGACCAAAACTCCCCCTATCAGCATCCGTTTGTAACGGCCCCAACCCCTTTAGCTTAAAACCCTCGGAACCCTCTCCCCGGAACCCCCCGGGGGCCCCCCCCAGCCCCCAAAAACCCCCCCAAGCTCAGGATACAGCTGACACTACAAATCCCCCTGGGAAAGGGAACCGGATCCCCGTTTTCCCCGGGGCCCGGGAAAGTACAGAAAGGCATGGAAGAACTTTATTTGGCATCATTGCGCGGGGAGGTAACTCTTTACACCCCCCTCTGAGAAACCCCCCAAAGCCCCAAAAAAGGGGACAAAGTCCGGGGACAACGCCCGATGCCCCTGCCATCGTTTTTTCCTGAAAAATTTCCCCCCCCTGGTTATCTTTCTGGTTCCCCTCAATTCCCGGGGTTTGTTTACCAAACCCAAGGAGTCCAAAACAAAGGGTGGGAGACCCCCCAAACATAAAAAGAAAATTGCTCTTTTGGCCCCTTCGAAGTCTTTTATGACAGCTTGTCCAAGCTCCCCTTTACCGAGGGCTAGAATAATGAGACTTGGGACTTTTTCCCCAAACACTCAGTTCATACCATACCTGGGGAAACCCGGGTCACCAGTTAGCCCGGCCCCCCAAAGAAAAACGAAATCCTTCGTTTTGTACAATCACCCCTCCGCAGACAGAAATGAAGGGTTGGGGGGCAAATACAATCCCGGTTAACCCCTTTTCTAAAAAAGCCCCCGGGGTGGCCCCCCCCCCAACAAAAAAGTCCCCCTCCCCGCAAAAAAAACCCCCTTTGTTTGCGGCGCCCCCGCCGTTCCCCCCCTACAAAAAAGGGCCCCCAACTCATGGGTTTCCCCAGAACGCCCGGGGAAAATCGTAAAGGGTTTTTTTTTTGTAGGTGGAGTCTCACGGGGGGCGGGTTCCCGGTTTTTCCCCAATTCGTCTTCAAAAGCGAATAGCGGGGGGCCCTCAGTCCAGGGTTTGGGGGAGAATCAACGGCCAAAACATCTTTTTTAAATTTTTCAAAAACCCTTGAAAAACGGCCCAAGAGCGGTTTTTCCCCGAGTATCTTTTTCCCATCTAGGAACTCAGAAGAATATTCCTCCGCTGGACGATTTCCTTGCCGTATTTTACGTAACTTTGTTTCAGCAAGGGAAACTCGATCCGGATCATCATATACCAGAACCCAGGGCATAAAAAATCGATCCACTGACTGGAGATCTGGGGAGCCTGGAGGGATAGAGAACGCCCAAGATTGAGGGTCCCCTTGTAAGAGCGAGATAACAATTCCCACCCTCTGCTCTTCACTCCCAGATGACCGAGGCCGCAGCCGAAAGTACAATTTACATGCCTCCCGGAAATTTAAAAAATTTGTCCCGCCCACCAGTGAACCTGTCCGGGAGAGCAACCTTAGGTTCAGATCTGGTTTGCTCCGGGGGGACAAAACCTTGGACTTAATGTCTGCAAACTCCATGGACAACCCCTGCAACTGCCGGGCCAGCTGGGCTACTGGATCCATGACAGCTGGGGAGAACTTTAGTATGGGCCGGTGAAAATGTCACGCTGTATAGCAGATATATATATATGTGATGTCAGTAATCTATATCAAAAGGGCAACATACTATATAACATGCGCATAGATATATGATAACATAGATTTACCTGACAGAATGTCAGTGGGTCAATACGAAATCCTTTTATACGCTGTCTCCCGGCTAGAGGGTGACCGGGTCTATGCTGACCCTAAACTGGGGTCCTAACTAATCCCTCTACCTGGAGGTACTGTTGAAGGTACAGAGGTCCGGGGCCACCAGCGTAAACCCTGTCTCCTATCAATCCCTGCCAACTGTAATCTAGTCCTAAGAAGGACCCTGATTACCACCAAAGGGAATGAACAGGTAACGGTTAATGAACAGAAGACATACAAGAAAGACAAGAAATAAAGTAAATAAAGTCTTACATACAACACTCACACACAGTAGGAACACCTAAGGTCTCAGAGATAAACTATAAGCTGTAAGAGTTTAAAACAACTAAGAGCTCTTAGCTTAAGTATTCTCAGAACCGACCCAGTCTGCTAGACTCATGAATGCTTTCACCGGCATCTAACAAGCAGACTGGCAGGTATATGAAGGAATCTAATTAGAACATAATCAAAAGCAGCCAGGCGAGGCTGGACCTAGTCTTAGCAAAGAGCTAGGTAAAATTAACTCCCTCATTACCAAACACAAAGAAACAGCAACTCAGCTGTGAGAAGTCAGAGTGTGTAATCGCGACGATCCTCGTGGCGATACCCCCATGACACATTGTCCTGCATTAGGAGGTACCCAGGGCCATCTGCACCAGCATATGGTATCACAAGAGGTCTGAGGATCTCTTCTCGGTACCTAATGGCAGTTAGGCTACCTCTGGCGAGCACATGGAGGGCTGTGCGGCCCTCAATGAAATGCCACCCCACACCATTACTGACCCACTTCCAAACTGGTCATGCTGAAGGATGTTGCAGGCAGCAGATTGTTCTCCACGGCGTCTCCAGACTGTCACGTCTGTCACATGTGCTCAGTTGTGAACCTGCTTTCATCTGTGAAGAGCACAGGGCACCAGTGGCGAATTTGCCAATTCTGGTGTTCTGTGGCAAATGCCAAGCGTCCTGCACGGTGTTGGGCTGTGAGCACAACCCCATCTGTGGACATCGGGCACTCAGACCATCCTCTTGGAGTCGGTTTCTAACCGTTTGTGCAGACACAAGCACATTTGTGGCCTGCTGGAGGTCATTTTGCAGGGCTCTGCAGTGCTCCTCCTGTTCCTCCCTGCACAAAGGCAGAGGTAGCGGCCAAGATGCAGGGTTGATGCCCTCCGACGACCCTCCACGTCTCCTGGTGTACTGGCCTGTCTCCTGGTAGCACCTCAGCCTCTGGACACTACACTTACAGACACAGCAAAAATTCTTGCACAGCTCGCATTGATGTGCCATCCTGGATGAGCTGCACTACCTGAGCCACTTGTGTGGGTGATGAGTACGTCTCATGCTACCACGAGTGTGAAAGCACAACCAACATTCAGAAGTGACCAATACATTAGCCAGAAAGCATTGGTACTGAGATGTGGTCTGTGGTCCCCACCTGCAGAACCACTCCTTTCTTGAGTGTGTCTTGATAATTGCCAATAATTTCCATCTTTTGTCTATTCCATTTGCACAACAGCATGTGAAATTGATAGTCAATCAGTGTTGCTTCCTAAGTGGACAGTTTGATTTCACAGAAGTTTGATTTACTTGGAGTTATATTCTGTTGTTTAAGTGTTCCCTTTATTTTTTTTAGCAGTGTATATACACAGGAATATCTCTAAACTGTATAATATACACACAGCTCCATACCAGGCTTTATAACACAGTATATAGTGTGGAGCTGTGTGTATGGTGTGGACTCTCCACTACAAATTATTTAGGGTATGTGTACACGTTGCAGATTGGGCTCAGGAATTTCCTGAGCGGATTCTGCCTCTCTTGGCAGAAAACGCATATAAAAATCTGCGTGGGTTTTTTGCGGATATTATGCTTTTTTTTGCGGAATTTGTGCAGATTTTTTGCGGATTGGCATGCATTTTTTGCCCTGCGGATTTCATTAATTCAATGGGTGTATAAACACAGCGGATCCACAAAAAGAATTGACATGTGCGGAAAATAAACCACTGAAGATTCCTGTGGAATTTTCCGCAGCATGTGCACAGCAATTTTTTTCCCCATTGCTTAACATTGTTTGGGCAAACACTTGTGGATCTGCTGCAATTCCGCGCGGAAAATCCACTGCGTATCCGCAACAAATTCACAACATGTGCACATAGCCTTACACAGGCGCAGCGCCCACTAAATAACTATATCACAGCTCCACAGGACATACTACAATATAGTCCACTGTTATGTTAGATATCTGAGGAGGACAGGAACAACAGCCGGGCAGCCGTACACCTGAGATGTTGGTAACTAATGGGTTGCAGATTCCTAAACTAACCACACAACTAGAGGTAGCCGTGGAGCGTTCCTACGTTGATCCTAGACGCCTCGTCACAGCCTGAGAGATAACTACACCTAAAGGCAGAAAGATGAAAGCTATCTGCCCCGGAGCAGATCCCCAAAGAAAATAGGAAGCCCCCAAACATGTAATGGCGGTTAGACAAGAAGAAAGCACGGACACAGACAGAAAATAGAATGAGCAAACGCTGGGGCCACAGGCTGACTAAATAGGATAGTACAGGAGAGATTACTTTCTGCAACCCAGAAAACCCTACAAAAATCCAACAATTCTGATTACAAAAATACTGAGATCACACGATCTCGCCACCCACTAAATCAGATCTCAGTGTGAACAAAACCAAGCCGCAGCTGCTGAAAAAGCAGGAAAAAGCAAATGAAAAATCAACAGTGGCTACAGACAAACTGTGAGGAGCACAGGCCCCAGAAGGGACCTGGCTGTCCTCCACAAATGTGCAGAAAACTATGCAAATAGCAAGCACAAAAAGAAAAGCAGAAAATATCTTATCTGAAAGCAGCAGGCGCAGGCAAGACACCAGCAAACTTCCAAATGAACCAGGAACCACAAATGAGACCAGAACAATTGATTACCGGCGACCATCATGGGAGGAAGCCTCCCTTATATCAGTCCAGTCAGTGATCCCAGATTGCCATTCCTCGCTGGAAGGTTCAGTACTGTCTGTAACCACCAGAGGGAGCCTCTGCTCATTCACAACAGTCCACGTATTGGTATAGTACACACATGTAGTACCGTATTTTTTGGACTATAAGACGCACCGGACTATAAGACGCACCCAGGTTTTAGAGGTGGAAAATAGGGAAAAATATATTTGAAGCAAAAAATGTGGTAAAATATTTAATAACATAAATAACATATATGTTATTATGTTGGAAGCTACGGGTAGGAGATGGTGCTGCGGGACCAGTGTGGTGTCTGTAAAGTACTATGTGAAGATGCTGGAGGTGAGTATAAGAATGGGGGCATAGGGCTTATATTTAAAGCACCACTCCAGCACTGAAAAATAACACTGGAGTGCTGCTTTAAGATCCCATGGGAGAACTATAACTCTCAGCATGTCCTGCAGATCCTATGGCATGCTGGGAGTTGTAGTCCACCACAGGATAGCAGAGTGCTTTTTTATGTGCTGTCATTACAACTTTTTAATTAATTCTCTGTTGTACAGTGTGTCTGCAGGACCTGTGATGACATCATAAAGAGGTAGGGCTTTGTGTGGTCATGTGATGCTCCAGCCCGCCCTCTTCATGACCTCATCACAGGTCCTCCACAGGAGCATTCAGCATGGCATCATCACAGCCCCTGTGCTGTCAGGTATGCGATGCCTCCTGCTGCACTCTGCTCCTGCTGCCTCCTTCTCCTTCCAACACACATCTCCCCAGCTGCTGCAGAAATCAGGCGCTGGGGAACCATGTGGCTCTGTCATTTGCTGCTCCCTGCTCAGCTGATAGGTGGGCGGGGAAGCGGCTAATGAATATTCACTGCACTTAAGTATCGGACCAGTGGTTTCCCCAGCGCTGGATTCCTGCAGCAGAGGGGATATTTTCCTGCCTCCTGCGATCTCACTCCACCGCTGCCCCCCTCCCCACGTTACATTCCGACCATAAGACGCACCCACACTTTCCTCACAAATTTGGAGGAAAAAAAGTGCATCTTATGGTCCGAAAAATACGGTAAATAGTGTGGAGCCACTACACACATACAGCCATTACACATACACAAACACACACTCTGAACAGTACCACTTCTCCTCTCCTGTATACTGGGTGTAATTCTCAGTATTTGTATTAAGGCCACATTCACACGCTCAGTACTCAGTATTTGATCAGTATTTTACATCAGTATTTGTAGCCAAAACCAGGAGAGGAACAATCAGAGGAAAAGTATAATAGAAACACGTCACCACTTCTGTATTTATCTCCCACTCCTGGTTGTGGCTACAAATACTGACCGTGTGACCATGGCCTTATTCTGTATATATACATTGTATATATACACTTCTCCTGTCTTGCTGTCAGAGAGGCTGCATTGCACTTCTGGATTGTCATTATTGGTTTGTTTTTTATATTCCTATGGCCAAACAAAAATAAATCTTGGAAAACCTGTTTAAATGAGTTACCTCAAGTGAATCCCTTTTCCTCAGGATATGGAATAATTTGCCAATCTCTTGGACCCCCCTAATCTCGAGAACCAGAGCTCTGAAGAGCATCATGTAAATAGAGCTGTGGTGGATTCTGAGCTCTGCGGCACCATTCACATGTGGCTCCTCAACTCCTTAAATGTACCACTCCAGCATTTTTTTATTGTGCGGCTGAAGTGGTACTTTAAATGTAAGTTCGCTGCCCCCTATCTCATACACACCTTCTACTGCCCACATTGGTCTCCAGCATTGCTTTGGTTCGTCTCCTGTAAAAAGTGACCTGCTTGCAGCTCTAGTGTTTCATGGAGTGGCGCGGAGGTCACTTTTCAGTATAAGTCTATGAGAGCCTCGTCCTGGCCTCTTTCTGGCTCTCATAACCTTGTATTGAGAGCTTGTGATGTAACTTCTGACTTCCGGCTGTCAGAAGCTGTGCATACAAAATGGTGCCATGGGACCCAGAGCGGTGCTGAAAAGCGGGGAAGACACCGGAGGGTGAGAATATCACTGGGGTTAGGGGGCCCAGTTACTTACCTTGAGTGATGGAGTTCCCGGATGTAAAAGTCCTGCGTGACAAACTGCGGTGGAATTTGGCACTAAGGAGAGGAGCGGTGCAGAAGTCAGCCAGAGACCACGCTAAAGCCAGTATGTCAGGTCTCAGCAGAGAGCGTGCACCAGCAGGGTGCTTGCCACTGTCAGACAAGGCCCGAACGATGCCCAGTGAAATCCAAAGACCTGACTACGTCAGTCAAAACCCAAAGACCCGACCTGCAAAATCAGAAACTACGCCCTGCACCAGTCAAGATCCAGAGCCCAGATGATGCCCTTTGAAAGCCGGGACCCAGCCCTCTCTTCCTCAGACCTAGGAGACACCTGACGTTGGTCAAACACCGAAGATTTGTAAGGAGACGTCGACCAGAGGAACGTACTGAATGTGTTATGTTCTGCTACAAGCACTAAGGAAGGAAGGGATATCTGTCCCTACGATAGAACTAAGCTAGATCCCTACGATGTAACGGGGAACCTGATCCTGCGATCAGACCCACTAAAGTCCTCAGCTAGTCTGTACGAAGACCTATAGATGCGAGGGAGGAATCCCTACAAGAACTAGGGACTGAGAGAAAAGATGGACACCTCCTAACAGAAGTTGTAGCAGTAAAAGACAAACAAACAACATAGAACATAGAGGTCCGAAGACCAAGCAAAACTAATTGAGTAATGTAACAAAGCACCTGGCTAGCTTAAGAGTAGAAATTACACTGAAGTCCAGCAAAGCCAGAAGGGCAGAGCAGGATTAAATAGGCAAAAAAGTCATGTGACCAGCAAGATAGAAAAAACCTAACAGGAGAGTTCTAACAGTACCCTCCCTTCTAAGAGGATCCTCCGGATCCCCTAGGCCCAGGCTTACCCGGAAACCTCTTGTGAAACGCTCTGACAAGTCTGGACGCAGAAACATCATCCGCCCTCACCCATGAGTTATCCTGGGGTCCAAAACCCTTCCAAGCAACGAGATACTGCAAACTCCCTCTATACCGTCTAGAATTTAGGATGCTGGAAATTTCATATTCCCCGTCCTCCACCACCGGAGGAACAGTGGCCGAGGCGTCTCCATCCGACACATCAGCTCTTTTCAACAAAGAAACATGAAACACTGGAGTAATCTTCCAGGAGGTAGGAACCTCCAACCTAACAGCCGATTGGTTAACAACCTGAAGCACCTTAAAGGGCCCTACAAACTTGGGACCCAATTTTTTAGAAGGAATCCTCAACCGCAGATTCTTAGAGGGCAACCAAACCATGTCACCAATAGCAAACAAAACCTCTTGCCGTTTCCTATCAAAGTACCTTTTAGATTTTCTGTTAGCCTCCTGAAGATTACCACGTACATCCGTCCAAACTCTCTCCAAATCACTGGAAAAATTCTTCTCTTCAGGCACGGCCGATACCAATTTGGAGAATGACCCAAACGACGGATGTCTCCCAGTACAACAAAAAAAAGGCGAACAACCAGCAGAAGAGGATGTATGGTTGTTAAGAGCAAATTCAGCAAGTGGCAGAAACTCAGACCACCCTTCTTGATTGTCTGCCACAAAACAACGTAAGAACTGCTCAACATCCTGGTTTTTCCTTACTGTCTGGCCATTAGACTCAGGATGATATCCGGATGAAAACGACAAATGAACTCCCAACCTGTCACAAAAGGCGCGCCAAAAACGAGCCACGAACTGAGGTCCCCTATCAGAAACAATGTCAGTAGGAACACCATGTAGTCTGACAATTTCCTTGACAAAGGCCTTAGCGAGAGTCTTAGCGCAGGGCAGTTTGATGAAAGGAGCCAAGTGACACATCTTGCTAAAACGGTTCACGACCACCCAGATGACAGTGAAACCCTCAGAGGGGGGAAGGTCAGTAATAAAGTCCATAGCCAAATGTGTCCAAGGTGCACTAGGGATCTCCAGAGGGCAAAGCAACCCCGCAGCAGGAGTATGTGAAGACTTAGATCTAGCACACACAGTGCATTGACGCACCCACTTAACAACTTCCTTATGCCATCCAGGCCACCAAAAACTGCGACCCACAAGTCTCTTGGTCTCAGAGATTCCAGGATGACCTGCCAACCGAGACTCATGACACTCAACAAACAAATCTCTCCTAAAGGTCCCAGGCACAAACAACCTCCCATGGGGAGTGTTAGATTCTCCTGTGCTTTAAGAATCTCCTCTTCCAACACAGAGTCCAAAGCAACAATCACAACCCCTTCTTGTAAAATGTTCTCCTCCTCCTCAGCACGAACCAATGGAGAGAAGCTGCGAGACAAAGCATCGGCTTTAACATTCTTAGTACCTGGGATGTAAGTAACGGAAAAATTAAACCGCGAGAAAAACAGTGCCCACCTAGCCTGACGGGCATTCAAGCGTTTGGCAGCATCAAGATAGATCAGATTTTTATGATCAGTGAAAACCTGAACGGGAAATTCATCACCTTCCAAGAGATGCCGCCAGTGTTCAAATGCGAGTTTAAT
The DNA here is from genome assembly GCA_033576555.1 of Oophaga sylvatica. Lineage (NCBI taxonomy): Eukaryota > Metazoa > Chordata > Amphibia > Anura > Dendrobatidae > Oophaga > Oophaga sylvatica. The sequence goes on from JARQOD010011320.1 coordinate 14,111, forward strand.
GGCCAACAATTCCCGATTACCAATATCATAATTCAGTTCAGTCTCAGAAAAATTTTTTGAAAAAAAGGCACAGGGATGTACTCCATCCCTGTTTTCCTGAGACAACACCACGCCGACCCCCACAGAAGAAGCATCAACCGCAACCAAAAACGGTTTAGTCACATCAGGCTGCATAAGGATAGGAGCAGAGCTGAACCTCTCCTTTAGAAACACAAAAGCTTCAATGGCCTCAGTAGTCCACTGAACCGCATTAGCACCTTTCCTGGTGAGATCGGTCAGTGGTTTGACAATAATAGAAAAATTTTTAATGAACTTTCTATAATAATTGGTGAAAACCAAAAACCTCTGTAACGATTTCAAACCAATAGGCCTAGGCCATTCCTGCACAGCTTGAACTTTCACCGGGTCCATCTCAAAACCTTCGCTGGAGATAATGTAGCCCAAAAAACTAATTCTCTGTACAGCGAACTCACATTTCTCCAGCTTAGCAAAAAGCGAATTGTCAATCAATAACTGTAATACCTCACGAACCCTCCGTCAATGAGACTCCAGATCCGGCGAATAAATCAAAATGTCATCCAAATACACAACCACATTTTTGCCAATCAAAGGTCTAAGGATGTCATTAATAAGATTCTGAAAAAATGCAGGAGCATTGGTAAGACCAAAAGGCATAACCAGATTCTCAAAATGACCCATAGGAGTGTTAAAAGCAGTCTTCCATTCGTCACCCTCCTTCATGCGCAACAAATTGTATGCCCCCCGAAGATCAATTTTAGAGAACCACTTGGCCCCCGCTAACTGGTTAAACAAATCAGGAATCAATGGCAGTGGGTAAAGATTGCGTACAGTAATTTTATTAATCTCACGAAAGTCCAGACAAGGACGTAAACCGCCGTCCTTTTTTTTAACAAAAAAAAATCCAACAGCCACAGGAGACTTGGAAGGCCTAATGTGACCGGCGGCCAAGCTTGTCTGTATGTATTCCTCCAAAGCCTTTCTCTCAGGAATAGTAAGATTAAATAACCGACTTTTAGGAAGAGTCGCTCCAGGGACAAATTCAATAGTACAATCATAGTCTCTATCGGGAGGTAAAATCTGCTATTCCTTCTCAGAAAAAACTTTTCAAAAATCCTGAATAGGTACAGGTAGCTCCCCTTTATCCACAGAAGCAATACGCCCGTTACAACACTTGTCATAACACTTAGGGCTCCAGGACTTAATTTCATTGGTAGACCAATCCAGTACAGGATTGTGCAATTTTAACCAGGGTAACCCCAAAATCACCGGAGAAAGTAAATTATTCAATACTACCAAATCCAAATTCTTTTGGTGAACACCATTAATAGTGAGGGGAAATTCACAGACCTTGTGAGTAACATTCTTCAAGGGAGAGCCATCAACAGAAACCACGGCAATAGGGGATGACAAAGGTTTGGGTTTTAATTTAAGTTTTTCCAAGAATCCCCCATCAATCACATTCAGAGTAGAACCACAATCGACAAATACCCGAAATTCCATTAATTCTTCCTGAGCAGCAGTAGAGGCAGAAAGACACCCTTATTGTTTAAACAGGCTATACGGGCGAAACTGACCTCTTTTTTTTTTCTTTGTTCATACGAAGCACACAGTTCTTAATGAAATGGTCAGATTTGCCGCAATAAAAGCACAAACCTTCAGAAAACCTGCGGTCAGTACCGACCCCTCAAGACTTGGAGCTAACATGGCAGAGGATTTACTCTCATTAACCCTTGCACGCAGTCTCCTATCCACCCGTATAGCTAATTGCATAGCCTCCTGCAAGTTACCAGGTATGGGATAAGCAATCAGCAAATCTTTAACCCTTTCACCTAGCCCTGCAAGAAACAAACTTTTCAAAGCTGAATCGTTCCACTCCACCTGAGTAGACCACCGTCGGAAGTGAGTACAATATTTTTCCATATTACCTGATCCCTGCCTCAAACGTCTCAATTCTGTCTCAGCTGATGAGACACGATCAGGATCATCATACAATAACCCCAAAGCAGGAAAAAAACTATCCACTGATCTAAAGCATGGATCAGTAGGATGCAGAGAAAAGGCCCATTCCTGAGGTTCTTTGCGCAAAAGTGACATTATGAACCCTATGCGCTCCGATTCATCACCAGAGGATCTGGGTCTCAAACGAAAATACAACAAGCAAGCATTTTTAAAAGAAAAAAAATCTTGTTCACAAAAAAATAAATCAGGCAAACGTACCTTTGGCTCCACGAAATGTGCTCCAGAACAGCTACTCACGTGTTGCTGGAGCTCGGCCACCTCCAGAGAGAGTCCCTGCAGGTGTTGAGCCAAGTCCTGAACCGACACCATGATGGAAACTGGAAATCTTTCCTTAGAGATTTTTTTATTTTTTTTTTAGGCTGCACTTACTGTTATGTTCTGCTACAAGCACTAAGGAAGGAAGGGATATCTGTCCCAATGATAGAACTAAGCTAGATCCCTACGATGTAACGGGGAACCTGATCCTGCGATCAGACCCGCTAAAGTCCTCAGCTAGTCTGTACGAAGACCTATAGATGCGAGGGAGGAATCCCTACAAGAACTAGGGACTGGAAGAAAAGATGGACACCTCCTAACAGAAGTTGTAGCAGTAAAAGACAAACAAACAACATAGAACATAGAGGTCCGAAGACCAAGCAAAACTAATTGAGTAAGGTAACAAAGCACCTGGCTAGCTTAAGAGTAGAAATTACAATGAAGTCCAGCAAAGCCAGAAGGGCGGAGCAGGATTAAATAGGCAAAAAAATCATGTGACCAGCAAGATAGAAAAAACCTAACAGGAGAGTTCTAACAGAATGCACATTACACAATAAATGAAATAAGAAGGGAATAAATGAATGTAATGACTTATCGATTGGAGTTCTTGGGCGTAATGGTTGGATCAACTCCTGACGACGTCGCAATCCGCGGACAAAGTCTCTGGCTCTGCTGCGTAGGTACGAAATGCACTGTCTCCTGACCGTGCCGAAGTATCCGGATCTGTTGGCCTTGGGACCGTTGATCTTGGGTCCGTTGGTCTTGGGTCTGTTGGTGCGTGGGTACAGTTCCTTTTGCTGGTTCCTTGAGGATGGCGCTGTATACTGGGAGCACAACGCCGTACAGGCCACAGGGGTGACAAGGCCTCACACGGAATCACACAGTTCAGCATAAAGTCCTCCTTTTACTTATAATAAGTCCTAATCTGTTGCATATGCCAATACCCTTTCTCAACAGTAAGGAATTATTCAATCAAACCAAACTTTTTTATTAGTCTCTGATGTTTATCAGCATTCAACGCCTTCGTGAAAATGTCTGCTGTCATTTCTTCAGTAGGGCAATACTCCAACTTCAAGACTCATTGGTCCTCTTTTAGTTTTGTTGGTTCCAAGTGTGATTGTCCTAATTCTGTCAACAATTGTCTTAACCACAGTACTTCTTGTCTTTCTATCTGTATTCCTAGGTACTGTTTTACATTTCCCAAGTCTTTGATTTCAAAATGTTTCAGGGTTTTTAGAATGTTTTCTTTATCCCTTTCTTGTTTAAAACAAATCAAAATGTCGTCTACATATATGAGTACATAAATCCATCTATTACTCAGCCTTTTTGTGTACAAGCATGGATCAGCTTTACTTCTGTGAAATTTTTAATTTGTTAGTACTTCCGTGATTTTATCATTCCACGCTTTAGCTGCTTGTTTTAAACCATATATGCTTTTCTGTAGTTTACAAACTTTGTTTGGATTTCTTTCATCTTTGAATCCTGGAGTTGTTCCATGTAAATGTCTTCTGTTAACCCCTTCATGACCCAGCCTATTTTGACCTAAATGACCTGGCCATTTTTTGCAATTCTGACCAGTGTCCCTTTATGAGGTAATAACTCAGGAACGCTTCCACGGATCCTAGCGATTCTGAGATTGTTTTTTCGTGACATATTGGGCTTCATGTTAGTGGTAAATTTAGGTCGATAATTTTTGCGTTTATTTGTGAAAAAAATGGAACTTTGGCCAAAATTTTGAAAATTTCGCAATTTTCAGATTTTGAATTTTTATTCTGTTAAACCAGAGAGTTATGTGACACAAAATAGTTAATAAATAACATTTCCCACATGTCTACTTTACATCACCACAATTTTGGGAGCAACATTTTTTTTTGTTAGGAAGTTATAAGGGTTAAAAGTTGACCAGCGATTTCTCATTTTTACAGCAAAATTTACAAAACCATTTTTTTTAGGGACCACCTCACATTTGAAGTCACTTTGAGGGGTCTATATGGCAGAAAATACCCAAAAGTGACACCATTATAAACAACTGCACCCCTCAAGCTACTCAAAACTACATTCAAGAAGATTATTAACCCTTCAGGTGCTTCACAGGAACTAAAGCAACGTGGAAGGAAAAAATTGACATTTTAATTTTTCCAACAAAATTTTTCTTTTAGTATAAATTTTTTAATTTTTGCATGGGCAACAGGATAAAATGGACCCTAAAATTTGTTGGGCAATTTCTCCTGAGTACACAGATACCTCATATGTGGTGATAAACCACTGTTTGGGCGCACGGCAGGGCTCAGAAGGGAAGGAGCGCCATTTGACTTTTTGAATAGAAAATATGCTGGAATATTTAGCGGTTGCCATGTCGCATTTGGAGAGTCCCTGTGTGCCTAAACATTGGAGCTCCCCCACAAGTGACCCCATTTTGGAAACTAGACCCCCAAGGAACTTATCTAGATGCAGAGTGAGCACTTTGAACCCCCAGGTGCTTCACAAATTGATCCGTAAAAAAAAGAAAGTACTTTTTTTTTCACAAAAATTTTCTTTTAGCCTCAGTTTTTTCATTATCACATGGGCAACAGGATAAAATGGATCCTAAAATTTGTTGGGCAATTTCTCCTGAGTACACAGATACCTCATATGTGGTCATAAACCACTGTTTGGGCGCACGGCAGGGCTCAGAATGGAAGGAGCGCCATTTGACTTTTTTGAATGGAAAATATGCTGGAATATTTAGCGGTTGCCATGTCGCATTTGGAGAGTCCCTGTGTGCCTAAACATTGGAGCTCCCCCACAAGTGACCCCATTTTGGAAACTAGACCCCCCAAGGAACTTATCTAGATGCAGAGTGAGCACTTTGAACCCCCAGGTGCTTCACAAATTGATCCGTAAAAAAAAGAAAGTACTTTTTTTTTCACAAAAATTTTCTTTTAGCCTCAGTTTTTTCATTTTCACATGGGCAACAGTATAAAATGGATCCTAAAATTTGTTGGGCAATTTCTCCTGAGTACACAGATACCTCATATGTGGTCATAAACCACTGTTTGGGCGCACGGCAGGGCTCAGAAGGGAAGGAGCGCCATTTGACTTTTTGAATGGAAAATATGCTGGAATATTTAGCGGATGCCATGTCGCATTTGGAGAGTCCCTGTGTGCCTAAACATTGGAGCTCCCCCACAAGTGACCCCATTTTGGAAACTAGACCCCCCAAGGAACTTATCTAGATGCAGAGTGAGCACTTTGAACCCCCAAGTGCTTCACAAATTGATCCGTAAAAAAAAGAAAGTACTTTTTTTTCACAAAAATGTTCTTTTAGCCTCAGTTTTTTTATTTTCACATGGGCAACAGTATAAATTGGATTCTAAAATTTGTTGGGCAATTTCTCCTGAGTACACAGATACCTCATATGTGGTCATAAACCACTGTTTGGGCGCACGGCAGGGCTCAGAAGGGAAGGAGCGCCATTTGACTTTTTGAATGGAAAATTAGCTCCAGTCGTTAGCGGACACCATGTCATGTTTGGAGAGCCCCTGTATGCCTAAACTTTGGAGCTCCCCCACAAATGACCCCATTTTGGAAACTAGACCCCCTAAGAAACTTATGCAGATGCACAGTGAGCACTTTGAACCCCCAGGTGCTTCACAAAAGTTTATAACGCAGAGCCGTGAAAATAAAAAATCATTTTTTTTTCTCAAAAAATGATTATTTAGCCCCATATTTTTTATTTTCACAATGGTTACAGGAGAAATTGGACCCCAAAAGTTGTTGTCTAATTTGTCCTAAGTACGCTAGTACCTCACATGTGGGGGAGAACCACTGTTTGGGCACACGTCAGGGCTTGGAAGGGATGTAGTGACGCTTTGAAATGTCGACTTGATGGAATGGTCTGCGGGCGGGCAGAGCCCCTGATGTGCCTAAACAGTAGAAACCCCCCACAAGTGACCACATTTTGTAAACTAGACCCCTCAAGGAACTTAACTAGATGTGTGGTGAGCACCTTGAACCCCCACGTGCTTCACAGAAGTTTGTAATGCAGAGCCGTGAAAATAAAAAATAATTTTTTTCCTCAAAAACTGATTTTTTAACCCGCAATTTTTTATTTTCACAAGGGTAACAGGAGAAATTGGACCACAAAAGTTGTTGTACAGTTTGTCCTGAGTACACTGGTACCCCATATGTGGGGGGGAACCACTGTTTTGGCGCATGGGAGAGCACAGAAGGGAAGGAGCGCCATTTTGGAATGCAGACTTGATGGAATGTTCTGTGGGCGTCATGTTGCGTTTGCAGAGCCCCTGATGTGCCTAAACAGTAGAAACCCCCCACAAGTGACCCCATTTTGGAAACTAGACCCCCCAAGGAGCTTATCTAGATGTGTAGTGAGCACTTTGAACCCCCAAGGGCTACACAGAAGTTTAACGCTGGGCCATGAAAATAAAAAAATCATATTTTTTCCACAAACATGATCTTTTAGTCCCCAATTTTTTTATTTTCCCAAGGGTAACAGAGAAATTAGACCTCAAAAGTTGTTGTCCAATTTGTCCTGAGTATGCTGATATCCCATATGTGGGAGAAAACTACTGTATGGGCACACTTCGGGGCTCGGAAGGGAAGTAGTGACGTTTTGAAATGCCGACTTGATGGAATGGTCTGCGGGCGTCATGTTACGTTTGCAGAGTCCCTGATGTGCCTAAACAGTATAAACTCCCCACAAGTGACCCCATTTTGGAAACTAGACCCCGCAAGGAACTTATCTAGATGTGTGGTGAGCACTTTGAACCCCCAAGTTCTTCACAGAAGTTTATAACGCAGAGCCGTGAAAATAAAAAATCATTTTTTTTCCACAAAAATAACTTTTTTAGTCCCCAATTTTTTTTTCCCAACAGTAACAGGAGAAATTAGACCCCCAAAGTTGTTGTGCAATTTTTCCCGAGTACGCTGATACCCCATATGTGGGGGTAAACCACTGTTTGGGCACACGTCGGGGCTTGGAATAAAGGGAGCACTGTTTGACTTTTTGAACGCAAAATTTGCAGGAATCAATGTTGGCGCCATGTCGCGTATGGAGACCCCTGATCTACCTAAATAGTGGAAACCCCTCAATTCTAACTCCAACCCTAACCCCAACACACCCCTAACCCCAACCCTAACCCCTACACACCCCTAACCCTAATACAAACCCTAACCATAACCCTAACCCCAACACACCCCTAACCCTAATCCCAACTCTAACCATAAACCTAACCACAAGCCTAACCCTAATCCCAACCCTAACCCCAAAACACCCCTAACGCTTATCCCAACCCTAACCCTAATCCCAATCCACCTAACCCTAATTCCAACCCTAACCCTAATTCCAACCCTTACCCTAGTTCTAACCCTAACCCTAGTTCTAACCGTAAGGCTGGGTTCATATTCATATTCGTAGCGTTGACGGGCTGGTAACGGTATAGCATAACGCGATCGCGTTATGCTATACCCGCTAGCACAGATGAATCATCGGATGATTCATCTGTGCTAGCGGTGATGGAGCCCAGACGCTGCAGCCTGCGTCCAAGGCTCCGTCACTGAATGACGACACGTCGCGAACGCATGCCGCTTCATGGCATGCGTTGCGATGCGCACACAAATGGGGTGAATGGCAGCGTTAACAGACTGCGTTACACCGCGTTATACCGCGGTGAAACGCAGTCCATCTAACGGACTGCCATAATGCAATATGAACCCAGCCTGACCCTAAGGCCCCGTGCACACGTTGCGGATTCACTTGCGGATTTTTCTAAAATCCGCAGGTAAAACGACCTGCCTTTTACCTGCGTATTTAGCGCGGATTTGCTGCGGTTTTTCTCTGCGGTTTTACGCCTATAATGGAATAGGTGTAAAATCGCTGCGAATCCGCACAAAGAATTGACATGCTGCGGATTTAAAACCGCAGCAAATCTGCGCTGAAAAATCTGCAGCATGTGCACAGCGTTTTTTTTTACCATTTATTTGCATTGTACTGTACATGGTTTCTGGATCTGCTGTGAATCCGCAGCGCCAAATCCGCTGCGGATCCGCAGCTAAATCAGCTGCGGATCAGCAGCGAATCACTCGGACGCAGCGAATCTCTGGCAGCAGCGAAATCAGCTGCGGATCAGCAGTAAAATCAGCTGCGGATCAGCAGCGAAATCAGCTGCGGATCAGCAGCGAAATCAGCTGCGGATCAGCAGTGAAATCCGCTGCTGATCCGCAGCTGATTTCGCTGCTGTTCCGCAGCTGATTTCGCTGCTGATCTGCTGCTGATTTTTGCTGCTGATTCGCTGCTGATTTCGCTGCTGATCCGCAGCGAAATCAGCTGCGGATCAGCAGCTAAATCAGCTGCGGATACACGAATCAGCTCGGATCAGCAGCTAAATCAGCTGCGGATCAGCAGCGAAATCCGCTGCGGATCAGCAGCGAAATCAGCTGCGGATCAGCAGTAAAATCAGCTGCGGATCAGCAGCGAAATCAGCTGCGGATCAGCAGCGAAATCAGCTGCGGATCAGCAGTGAAATCCGCTGCTGATCCGCAGCTGATTTCGCTGCTGATCCACAGCTGATTTCGCTGCTGATCTGCTGCTGATTTCGCTGCTGATTCGCTGCTGATTTCGCTGCTGATCCGCAGCGAAATCAGCAGCGGATCAGCAGCGAAATCAGCTGCGGATCAGCAGCGAAATCCGCTGCGGATCAGCAGCGAAATCCGCTGCGGATCAGCAGCGAAATCAGCTGCGGATCAGCAGCGAAATCAGCTGCGGATCCGCAGCAAAATCCGCAACGTGTGCACAGGGCCTAATAGGAAAAAAAAAAAAATTCTTTATTATTTGTCCCTACCTATGACAGGGGGGTTCACTTACTTTTTTTTATTTTGATCACTGTGACAGTTTATCACAGTGATCAAAATACATTTTTTGACATGCAGGGCGCACTGCGCATGCGCCGGCCGGCGGGCGCACTGCGCATGCGCCCGCCATTTTCCAAGATGGCGGCGCCCATGAAGAATCCCGGGCAGCCGCCGGGAAGGATCCAGGGACATCGGTGGACCGGGAGAGGTGAGTATGGGGGTCGGAAGTGAGGGGGTGGGGATCGGAAGGTGGGGGCAGCGGAGGCCAGGACGAGGGGAGCTTTTAGTGACGGCGGTGCCGACCCCTGCCTTTTCGGGGGGGCGGCCGTCGCCGCCGTGAATCTTGGGGGGGTCAGGGGTGGGGGTCCGCCATGGCGAGCTATTGCAGCTCGGCCATGGCTGGATTTAATTTTCACAATTAATTGGTGAAAAAACAAATTCTTGATTTGGTGTTTCACTTTTAACAGCCCAAACGAGCGATCGTGGCCCCGGGGGGGTTAAGCCAACCCCCGTGGTGAAACACAAAAGGGGCCCGGCCGGGGGTGGGTGACTTTTAGTGACCCCCGGGCACCCCCCCGCAGGGAGCGATCTTTCTGACGCCCATAGGCGTCATGGGGGGTTCCG
>JARQOD010011321.1:0-23875 GCA_033576555.1 Oophaga sylvatica
AAAATGGAGTTTCCAGCTTGCATGTTCCCGCCCTGATTCTCTCCTTTGCTTCTTAAGCAGCCACAGCTGAGCAATCAGTGCTTCAGAATCTAGCCTGCAGTGAACCTGTGACTTGACTCCTGTAAGCCTTGGACCTTGTACTCCAGCTATTCCTACTGAGGAACTCTGAAGCACTTGTGGACTCTGAACCCTGCTCTTTGAAAGACCCACGTTTGCATGGACTTACGGTAACAGAGAAGAAGATCCTGAATCTGTATTGGAGAGTGATTGCTGAGCTTGGATTACTCTGGCCTGTTGTGTCTCCTGTTTCTGTGTCTGCAAACTGTGTGACTATTTCTGCCAACTTGTATGAAGTAATACAGGACTTTTCTATATCAAACCTGTGACTCCTGTGTTTTCATCGCACCCAAGCACAAGACGCTATATGAACTGTACTACATACATTACACATATATATTATATATATATATAATTATACAGTCATTGAATTTGTGACACATATATATATATTTATATTTATAGTTCATACACTTCTACATAGTATAATAGCCGCTAATTCAATTGCCGGCTTTTGTGAAAATACAGAAGCCGACATGAAATGACACATGTTTACATAGAGTTAACCATGTCATTTCAAGTTGCTTGATATATTTGTTTTCACTAACAATTAAAATGAGTGTATCTGTGCAAAATTTCACACCTGTAGGGGTTAATTAAAGGTGTAAATTCGTAGCAAAAAAGTCTGTTTTTTTTACAACGAATTTACAGCTTTAATTAACCCCTACAGGTGTGAAATTTTGCACACATACACTCATGTAATTGTTTGTGAAAATCAGATATCAAACTACATGAAAATACATGGTTAACTCTATGTAAACCATGTGTCATTTCATGTCGGGTGCTTCTGCATTTTCACAAAAGCCGGCATTATCCCGGCAATTGAATCAGAGGCTATTTTACTATGTAGAAGTGTATAAACTATAAATATATGTATATATATATGTCACAATGACATGTTATATATATATTATATATATAGTATTCTATGTGTGTATATTTAGTGTTTACAAGGAAAGAAAGGGTTTTTTTTAGTTCGATATTTCTGTCCCATAGACTTGCATTGGATTTCCGGTATCGGAATCGGGTATCGCCGATACTTTTTGGGTATCGGCGATACCCATTCCGATCCGATACTTCTTGATATTGGAAAGTATCGCTCAACCCTACTGCTGTGTCTTTTCTAGTAGTGTGAAAATACATAATTGATATCTGCCATGTCATTGCCATTAGTAGGCCAAATAAATAATTTTTCTGGAGAGCGGTGTGTTTTTTAGTAATGTGTGAAATAAATAATTGGCATAAACCATCTCATTGCCATTTGTAGGCCAAAGAAATAATTTTTCAGGACCGCTATATACAAGTAGTGAGTCTAAAAAAATTGCATACTTTACAGCAGTGTTTTTCAGAATAGTGTGTCTAAAATAAAAGTTTACTCTGCAGCCGTCTTTTTGTGAGTAGTGTGTCTAAAAGACAATTCTAATATGCAGCCATCTCTTTCTCATTTGTGGGCCAAAAAAAAATATTTTATTCTACCGCTGTGTCTATATGAGTAGTGTGTCTAAGAAATTGTTCTACTCTGCAGCAGAGTAGTGTGTATAAAAAATAATTCTACTGTACCGCTGTATCTGTACGAGTTGTAGCTCTGCCCAAAAAATAACTGTGCCTTTTAAGCTTTTGTGTGTACTTTGCAATCCTGCCTCTAGGAGTACTGTGCCAAAAAGCCTCTGAAACTGCTGTGCCAAAAAGACTTCAGGAGTACTGTGTCAAAAAGACTATGTGTAGTGTGTCAAAAAGCTCTCTGTGTACTCTGCAGCCATGTCTGTACAAGTGGTGTGCTTAAAATATAATTAAACTCTGCCTCTGTGCACCTAAGAAATGTAAGCCTAAAGAAAGTTATTCTCTGCACCTGTGTCTGCGGGAGTACTGTGTGTAAAAACAAATTTTTCTACTCTGCAACCTTGTCTGTTTGAATACTGTGCTCGAAAAACCTCTGTGTGTTCTCTGCACACCTCTCTGTTGGAATAGTCTGAAAAAATCATTTATGGGGATACTCTACCAGTCTGTCTGGTTGTACTCTGCAAAACACCCTCCTTTTGGTGTAGGCAGCAAAACATTGTGAATGGAAAATATGAACAAACAAACAATGTCTGGGAAAGGCTGGTAGACTTCTACATTCAGCTAAAGGTACAGGCAAGTCCTGTGGGATCCACACCTGGTTCATTTAATGAATGTAAGCTTGCCCACATTGGCTGTGGACAGGTGCATGCACTTGTATGTGATCACACCTCTTTCTGAGCTAAACACAGGTTCAGACAGCACACTTTCTGCAGGACAGACCAACAAGTCCAAGGCTTAATAGGAAAGCTCAGGACATGTTTCCAATTTGGAGACCCAGAAGTTAAATGGGCCAGACCCATCAATCACTATGCGGAGACGTGTGAACAGGTACTCTTCCACCATGTTGTTGAAACTGTCTTGCTCATGGATTTGATCCTTGGAGCTTGCGTTTTATGGTTGCCTTCCCTTTCTGCTGGGCCACAGGAGACACACATTTTCTCTGGGTGTTTGGATTCTGATTTCTGGCTGCAGTCTGTCTAGCTTAACCCAGGTATTTTAATTTGTCCGCCTATCACCTTTTGGGTACAGCTTTATATTCTATCCCCCCAGTGGGTAATTCCTTTTCTGAGATTGTTTTGATGTTCAAAGCCAGTCTTTGAGTTAAGGACTTTCACCTTGTTGTTTCTTTGATATACTTTGTATCACGGTGAGGATTGCAAGAGAACTCACCAGTGCAATCTCCTGGAAGACGAGTGCAGAAGAAAGCTTCAGGCTCCTAGGAACGCAGGGTGAGCAAGGCAGGAGAGAGATGGTTTCAGGGCCTGAATCACCTGACAGTTGAGGGGCGTGGCTTCAGCTCCAGGGAGCTAGAAGCTGAGGGAAAACTCCTAGAAAGGTAACTACGGGACAAAGTTACCCAGGGGCACAGACAGAGACGTAAATCTGAACAAGCCAAGGTCAAAGCACGAGAAGACAGTATAGTACCAAGGATGAGACAGAAGGATAGTCGGGGACAGGCAGAGGTCAAAACCAAACAGACAGCGAAGGTACAGAAACAGAATCCAACAAGCAGTATCCAGAGAACAGACCGAGTCAAAACCAAAGTATCAGGCAAACCAGAACACAGCACAAACACACTCAGGGGTCAACACACTCTGCCAAGGGCAAAAGTATAACTGACAGGGATTGGAGCTTCCTAGGGCTATAAGAAGCTCTCCCCGAACCAAGGAGAGGCCACAATAATAAGCCCCAGGTGTGCAGATAAGAGCTGGCACTGGGATCAAAACCTTAACCCCTAGCGTGCAGGTCAACCCTGCACTGGGATCATGACAGTACCCCCCTCTCAACAGGGGGCCTCTGGACCCCCAGGCTTGCCCGGAACCTGGCATGGAAAGCCCGAACCAGGCGATCCGCATGCATCAAATGGGCCGGCACCCAGGATCTGTCCTCCGGTCCATACCCCTTCCAAAGAACCAGGTACTGTACCGATCGCTGCACCAACCTGGAGTCAATGATATGCTCAATCTCATATTCCATGTGTCCCTCAACCAAAACAGGAGGAGCAGCGGACTCGGACTCCCCCGGACTGCCTCAAAAGGTTTCAGTAGGGATTTATGGAAGAAGTTAGGGATCTTGAATGAGACTGGAAGACACAACCTGTAAGCCACTGGATTGATCTTTTCCACAATCTTGTATGGGCCAATGAACTTGGGGCCCAACTTGGCTGATGGAACCTTCAACTTAATGTTTCGCGTGGAGAGCCAAACTTTCTCTCCAACCCGAAACATAGGACCTGGTGTTCTTTTCCTGTCAGCGAAAAACTTGTACCTGCCTTGAGACCTGGATATATTCCGCTGGACCTCTGCCCATGTATTCTTTAATCGCTGAACAGACCCCTCTGCCCCTGGACACCCAGAATCCAAACGAGAAAACTCACCAAAATGAGGACTAAAACCATAATTGATCAGGAAAGGAGACATACCAGTAGATTGGCTCACCCGACTATTGAAGGCGAATTCCGCCAAAGGCAGTACATCATACCAGTCATTCTGTCTTGCAGAAGTCAGACATCTGAGGATCTGTTCCAGAGACTGATTAGTGCGTTCCGTCTGACCATTGCTCTCAGGATGGTATGCAGATGAAAAAGACAGAGACATCCCCAATTTCTTGCAAAAAGCACGCCAAAACTTTGCCACAAACTGCACTCCACGATCAGACACCACATTCAGGGGTACCCCATGCAACCGGATAACATGCTGTACAAACAATCTGGACAAAGTCTCAGCTGAGGGTAGTGCGGATAAGGGTACAAAATGAGCCTGCTTCGAAAACCTGTCCACCACTACCCATACCACCGTATTGCCCTTGGATGGAGGAAGATTAGTAATAAAATCCATGGACAAGTGAGTCCATGGCCTTTCGGGAACTGCCAAGGGCATCAGTTCCCCAGCCGGCCGGCTATGTAAGTTTTTAGAACGAGTGCAGACCCCACAACCAGAAACAAATTTTTTTATGCCAGAGCTAAGAGTAGGCCACCAAAAGATCCTAGCCACCGCCCGACGTGTGGCAGATATACCAGGGTGAGCACTGAGCTTGGATTCATGGAACTCCTGGAGGAGTTTAAGCCGAAGCTGCTCTGGGACAAACAACTTACCCCCTGGCTTGGTAGCAGGGGCCAGAGACTGGGCCCTCTCAATCTCCTGTTCCAACTCAGACGAGACCACTGCCAACACAACCCCAGGGTGAAGAATGGAGGAAGGTGGTGGCTCAGGGGGAGACACCGATGAAAACTGCGAGATAAGGCATCAGCCTTGATATTCTTTGACCCCGGACAAAACGTAATAGTAAACTGAAAACAGGAAAAAAAAAGTGACCAACGGGCCTGTCTGGGTGTTAGTCTCTTAGCAGACTCAATATATGATAAATTTTTGTGGTCGGTAATCACAGTAACCGAGTGACTGGCCCCCTCCAAAAAGTGCCTCCATTCTTCAAACGCTAACTTGACCGCAAGAAGCTCTCTATTGCCAACATCGTAATTCCTCTCAGCAGCAGAGAATTTCCTGGAAAAAAAAGCACATGGTCTGAGGTTGGTCAGAGTGGCAGGACCTTGGGACAACACAGCACCCACCCCCACCTCAGAGGCGTCCACTTCCACAATAAATGGTTTGGACGGATCTGGCTGTACCAACACCGGAGCAGTCATAAAGCATTTTTTCAGACTAGCAAAGGCCTTCTTTGCGAGCGAGGACCAATTTTTCACATCCGAACCTTTGCATGTTAAATCAGTGAGTGGATTGACCACCTGCGAAAACCCCCGAATAAATTTTCGGTAGTAATTGGCGAACCCAAGAAGCGCTGGAGCCCTTTAAGATCTCGGGGTTGTACCCAATCCGCAATAGCCTGCACCTTCTTGGGGTCCATACGAAAACCCTCACAGGACACAATCAATCCCAAAAAAGATAATTCTTAAACAAAAAACACACACTTCTCCAATTTAGCAAACAGATGATTTTCCCTAAGTCTTTGGAGAACAGTTTGTACATGATTCATATGAGAATGACTGTTGGGGGAATATATCAGAATATCATCTAAGTAGATAACAACAAAACGATCAATGAGATCAGAAAACACCACGTTGATGAAATTCTGAAATATGGCGGGAGCATTGGTAAGACCAAACGGCATGACTAAATTTTCAAAAAGTCCCTCGGACGTGAGGAACGCAGTTTTCCATTCATCCCCCTTCCTGACCCTTACCAAATTATATGCTCCCCGAAGATTCAGTTTAGAGAACCATTATGCCCCTGATAGTTGGTTACATAAATCAGGAATCAACGGAAGGGGATACGTATTCGTACAGTAATTTTATTTAATTCACGAAAGTCGAGACAGGGACGTAGACCGCCATCTTTTTTCTTCACAAAAAAGAACCCCGCCGCCACAGGTGAAACTGAGGGACGTATGTGTCCCTTGCGAAGATTTCAGCAATATAATCCTTCATAGCTAAGCCTCAGGTCCAGACAAATTAAACAGGCGGGCTTTAGGTAGTTTAGCCCCCGGGACTAGCTCGATGGCGCAGTCAAAGGGTCTATGTGGCGGCAAAGTCTCGGCCTCGCTTTCTGAGAACACATCTTCGAAGTCTTTCAGGTACTCCGGAATACCTTCCAGCTCGACAGATGACACAGACACAGATTTAACAGGTTTAACCAGCAGTGCAGATTCATAACATAACTTAGAATCATTAAACCCCCATTGAACAATCTCCCCCGTTTTCCAGTTAATAACTGGGTTATGCTTTGTAACCAGGGCATGCCCAACACCAACCCTGCTGGTAGATTGTCCAGAACAAAACAACTTAATTTTTCCTCGTGAGCAGCGCCCACTCTGAGCAAAAACAAGTCAGACATAAAGAGAATTCCCTCTTTTGTGAGGGGGGAGGAGTCAATGGCCACCACCTTGATCGGAGTCTTAAGCCTAGCTGTCCCTATCTTGCAGCGTGTGACCAATTGAGAGTCAATCAGATTGATGGATGACCCGCAGTCCACAAAGGCTGTAGAGGAAAAAGAACAACCATCCACTAACAGTTCCACATGAAGCAACACCTTAGAGAACGAGGAAAAGTGTACCTGAGGGTCTGAGTAGTCTCCTCGCTGACTACCCAGACCTAGTCGTTTCCCGCCGACCGGGTTGAGGACGGGCAGACAGGACACTCCTTTTTCCAATGTCCAGTTTTACCGCAGTAGAAGCACAACTGTTCTTCCCGACAGCGTTTTCTCTCCTTTTCCTTCAGAGGGATAGCGCCCACATCCATGGGCTCAGAGACAGTCTCTTTTCCACTGGGGAACAATGTAGTCTCCACCTGCATCACCCCTCTGGCCCGCAACCTGCGGTCCATCCGGACGGCCTGGGTCATGGCGTCCTCGAGAGAGTTAGGTGGGGGGTGTAACGCCAAAGCATCCTGCAACCGCTCGGACAAGCCTCTGCGAAATAGTCCTCGGAGGGCGGCGTCCTCCCAAGAAATCTCTGCGGCCCAGGGCGGAACTCAGTACAAAACCACTCGGCCGAGTGCTTCCCCTGACAGACACTCATCACCATGTCCTCTGCCAATCGCACTCGGTCAGGCTCATCATATATGTGCCCGAGGGCCTCAAAGAATGCATTCACTGACACTCTCTCAGGGGCAGTGGGAGGAAGGGAAAATGCCCATGCTTGTGGGGACCCTCTTAATAAAGACATGATGACCCCTACCCTCTGACTTTCATCCCAGAGGACCGTGGTCTCAAACTAAAGAAAAGTTTGCAACCCTCCATGAAGATCCTAAACTCCTTTTTGTTCCCAGAAAAGAAGTCAGGCAGTTTAACAGGTGGTTCTGAGGACATGAGCGCAACATCACTCGCCATAGCCCTCAGAGAACCAGCAGATAAAGCCCCTGCACAGTCTCAGAAACATGCCGCTGTGAACACGACAGCGCTTGCTGTTCAGAGATAAATCCTGAAACATCTGACTCAGATTTTTCATCTGTTCGGACAGCGACTGTATGGGATCCATAACTCTCTGCACAACCTGTGCCCTAAACACAGCCGTGAAGCAAAAAAAAAACTTAGTGGTCAGTTATAATATCACGGTGAGGATTGCAAGAGAACTCACCAGTGCAATCTCCTGGAAGGCGAGTGCAGAAGAAAGCTTCAGGCTCCTAGGAATCGCAGGGTGAGCAAGGCAGGAGAGAGATGGTTTCAGGGCCTGAATCACCTGACAGTTGAGGGGCGTGGCTTCAGCTCCAGGGAGCTAGAAGCTGAGGGAAAACTCCTAGAAAGGTAACTACGGGACAAAGTTACCCAGGGGCACAGACAGAGACGTAAATCTGAACAAGCCAAGGTCAAAGCACGAGAAGACAGTATAGTACCAAGGATGAGACAGAACGGATAGTCGGGGACAGGCAGAGGTCAAAACCAAACAGACAGCGAAGGTACAGAAACAGAATCCAACAAGCAGTATCCAGAGAACAGACCGAGTCAAAACCAAAGTATCAGGCAAACCAGAACACAGCACAAACACACTCAGGGGTCAACACACTCTGCCAAGGGCGAAAGTATAACTGACAGGGATTGGAGCTTCCTAGGGCTATAAGAAGCTCTCCCCGAACCAAGGAGAGGCCACAATAATAAGCCCCAGGTGTGCAGATAAGAGCTTGCACTGGGATCAAAACCTTAAACCCCTAGCGTGCAGGTCAACCCTGCACTGGGATCATGACACTTTGCACCTCTCTTTTGTTTAACTTTAGTAAATAGCCTGCATTTTGGTAATTGCTTTATTTTTGTTTGGTATTTCATTATTTACTTAACTCACTGTAACGCCTTTTCATTGTTCAGCACATTTCTCCTCTTGTCCTTAAATCACACTCTGCACCACCCTCTGGTTCTTTAGGAGGAATGTGAAGCAACTCAATGGCCAATTTAGCGATATTAAGTACGAGTTGCCAACTAACAGTTCTTTGTTAGGGCTATCTCTGTACGGCAGATCCCACTAGGGACTGCAGTGTTAGGATATCCAGTCTGTACAGGCTTAGTAAGGTTTTTTAGTGTCTAACCCAGTGTTCCCCAACTCCAGTCCTCAAGAGCCACCAACGGTTCATGTTTTCAGGATTTCCTTAGTATGGCCCAGGTGACAATTGCAGTACCTGCACAGGCAATAATTCCATCACCTGAGCAATACTAATGAACTCCTGAAAACATGACCTATTTTCGGCTCTTGAGGACTGGAGTTGGAGAACACAGTATTAACCTATTAATCCATGTGATTTGCTACATGGGCATAATCTAAGCACTGCTTCTTGCTAATATGGACCATATCAAATCGTGGTGCTGGATGTTGCGATGTGCTGAGTGATGAAAGTAAGGATGGCCAGGGATTGAAGCTTGAGGAGGAAAATTTGCATATTCCTGGTGCCTTCTGGGAAAAGTGAAGAGTCTCCCTTAGCAAGAAGATCGTTGGGTACAGCCGGGACCAGCTGCTTGGAAAGCATCGCCAAACAAGGGATTGAAGCTTGAGGAGGACAATTTGCCTCTAGGACATTATTGCAAGTAAGCTTGGCTGATTGAATAAATTACGCAAGAAGGAAAAAACAGCAGATTACACAAGAAGGTTACACACAGTAGATTACACGAGGAGGAAGACACACATCAAGTCAGTAGGATCTATAAGCAACATGGCAGATGTGACAACCTACATGGTGAGCTGCAACATGTGCTACATGTTCACAGATCGACCAGAAGAAGAATCCAACTTCACCTGCCAGAAATGTAGACTACTGCCCTTTTAAAAGAAAAGGTGCGGGGTCTGAAAGAAAGAATTGCAACTTTGAAACTCATCAAAGAAAATGAAGACTTCCTAGACAGAACAGAAGCATCTCTACTGGTCACAGAAGGTGAAGAAAGTGTCAGAGAATCTCCAAAAGCAGACGAGTGAAAGCATGTGACCAAAAGAAGCAAGAAGACCATGGAGACATCACCAACTACACAACAACGAAACCGATACCAAGGCCTTGTGGAGGACGAAGATGGCACACCTAAGGATGAGGAATTACCAGCATACCAGCAAGCAAAGAAGAAAAGAGCACACAGCAACACTGAGAAGTGACAACAAAAAGTACAGCCAAGAAGTGAAGAAAAGTGGTAGTGGTGGGAGACTCACTACTGAGAGGCACAGAAGCAGCCATCTGCAGACCGGACACAACCACAAGAGAAATAAAAAAGGGGAGAAGCCAGCACTGCCCATGTTCAGTACGCAGCACATAAAGTGCATATGCACATATTGATTTCTAACTGTACTTTAAAATGAGACATTTAGCAAACAATTGATCAATTCTTTGAGTCACCCGCCACTTCACTGAATTCTCATATGGGGCAGTCCTACTCTACATTTTTTATATTCGCTGTGCCATTATGGCTTCCTAAATGTATTCAAAGCAAGTGTTAGGCATCAGGCGACGGCAGGATCCAAGGAGTCTGTGGTCTCCCATCCAGACCCAGCTGAGGCAGATGCTGCTCAGCTTCGCTGTCATTCCCAACGCCTAGCCAATACCCGAGAGGAACACGTAGTTACTCAGGTCATTGTTATAGTAGCCTTAAACCTAGGTTACAGAACAGGAAAAGGCTGTTGTAAGCCTAAGTCCAAAAATGCCTGCACTGAGCATGTCTGTGACGTGGCAAGCCATGATTGGTGGTTAATGTCAGTTAATCCTCTGACCTGACACCACCTGATTGGTCACGGATGACATCACCGATGATGTGATTGACGAGATGGCTGGGGGCAGAGCTTAGCCCTTAAATAGCTTGTCTGTCTGTGGCGTGGCGTGGTCAGATCATACTAATTTAGGCAGTGTTCTTGTGTGGACGTGCCAGAATCTGGGCTCCACGTGCTCTCTAGCTTTGCTCTCCGGGACCTGCCGATGCCAGAGTGCGCTCGGCTAATTAGCACAGGTCCTTTAGGCAGGTTTACCTTATGCCAGGCAGGTAGCCAATGTGGCGCCTTCTTGCTACGAATATAGGGTAGCTTTACACCCTGAGCAGATTTTGGGGCGCGTAACCTAGAGCTAACGTGATGCAGTCCTGCTACGAATATAGGGTAGCTATACACCCTGAGCAGACTGTGGGGCGTGTAACCTGTAGTTAATGTGGTGCAGTCTTGCTACGAATATAGGGTAGCTATACACCCTGAGCAGACTGCAAGGCGCGTAACCTGGGCATCGCCTGCCAAGCTGAACAGAGAGTTGCTCAGTCCGGTCTCATGGGGGCTGGTAGCACGTACGCCTGGCGTTAGTCGCACGCACTTCCTAGCGGATGGCACGTAGCTTCTGTGCAGTCAACAGGGCTACGTCTATACCAGCTTGCAGCATATAGTGCAAAATCTAATATCTGGCAAGTGGCTTCTGTACCATTAGCAGGGCTACATCTACGCAAGTCGATAGCACATCTCCCGTGACGCCAACGGAGATAGTGCCAATTCTACATCTCCCCTAGTGTGAAGTAACACAGGCGAGATCTAATGTTAGATTTCTGTTGTCAGTTTGACCCTCATACTCTAGGGGTGTTCGGCAGCAGTGACTATAAACTGCATCGCGGACCCTGTGTTCGGTTGCAATCCATTATGCAATAAAGTTGTTGCAACCAAGAGCATAACAGCAAGACTGTGTAAAATGCAAAAGTACCTGAACGTTTCTGAATCACTCCCACGGCACCAGTAAGGCAAGCGCAGGTAAAGGCCGACCAGGTCCGGATAAGGACATTTCAGATCTGACCTCCACACTGCCAAACCAGCAAACTCAGATGAAAGGTGAAACAGGTCCAGACACAGGTGCACAATCAAAGAGAGCCTAGGTCAGGGCAAGGCTGCTGTATGTGTGTACAGCAGCCTAGGTCAATCACAAAAAAAGACAGAAAGAATGGCGTGAGTAACCCAGCGCGCACAACAAAAAGTGGTGGTCAGCCATAAACCAATATCAAATAAAAAAGGGAAGAAGCCAGCGCTGCCCATGGTCAGTACGCAACGCATAAAGTGCATACGCACATATTGATTTCTAACTGTAATTTAAAATGAGACATTTAGCAAACAATTGATCAATTCTTTGAGCCACCCTGCCACTTCACGGCATTCTCATATGGGGCAGTCTTACTCTATATTTTTTTATATTCGCTGTGCCATTACGGCCTCCTAAATGTATTAAAAGCAAGACTGTATAAAATGCAAAAGTACCTGAAGCGTTTCTGAATCATTCCCAAGGCGCCAGTAAGGCAAGTGTAGTTAAAGGCCGACCAGGTCCGGACATGGACATTTCAGATCTGACCTCCACACTGCCTAACCAGCAACCACAGATGAAGGGTGAAACAGGCCCAGACACAGGTGCACAATCAAAGAGAGCCTAGGGCTGGGCAAGGCTGCTATATACTCACCCCTCCTGGTGCGGTCTCTGCAGCCCCTGCTCTTCTCCCACGGTCTCCGACGCCTGTGTTCAGCGGTCAGGTGGTACCGCTCATTACAGTCATGAATACGCACATATTCATGACTTTAATGAGCTGTCCCGCGTGACCGCTGAACACTGGCGGCGGAGACCGTGGGAGAGCAGGGGCTGCACAGACCGCGCCGGCGGAAGGGTGAGTATAAGGGATATTTACCTGTCCCGTTTAAGTTGTCAGGGCTGCTTATGGATGCTGTTGTGACGATATATATATGTGAGCACGCGATCCGGGTTATTCTGGTTCAATGCATCACGTCACAGCATACACTCACATTGGTAGATAGGATGGAATGCAAAGCGGTGCAGCGCGCATGTCCTCAGGGCTGGGCGGAGGGTCGCATGGCGACGGCGTCTATACGTGATCGTGCGGTCCGGCATTTCCGGTCTCGCATGGTCACGTGACGTCGGGTGCCATGACGACTTCCGGTCCTCCGCTGATGACGATGCGCCGATTGTCACCAGCTGAGTTCATTATTAGACATACTATTTATAGGCTGTAGGAAACACTGACGGATATCCCCTGACGAAGGAACATAACTCCGAAACGCGCTTTGGGGCGCGTCTTTCCAGTCTTCATTATCTTATTGCTGGCTCCCAGGTAGTGGTTTTATATGTTTGCACATTGGTGGCTTTGGGTAATTTTGCTTTGTATTTTGTTTCACATGCTAATATCAGCAATTCTTTTGTTCACATTTTGGTGTGTTCATTATTTTTCTTTGGTGGATTAACACTTTGCACCTGGCTATATTACGTTTCAGATTATACACAATATCGAACTGATTTTTTATGTGATTATACACTGAGTCATATTTTTGTAAACACTTTGCACATCAGCATCATATATATTATTTATTTTACATCACAATCCTGGTTGATTAAAATTGAGCCCAGAATTCCTAGATAGATTATTAGAAGTTACTGGTTAGTTTTATTATAAAAATTTATTTTTAAAGTATAAAATTGTAATTTTGATACACCTTGTACTACGTTGCTTCAATAAACTTTCATATCAAATATAATTGTCCTGGTGATTACTACATGTTATTATATTCATCGGTTGGGACTCCTTTTCTCCTCTTTGGTATCCAATCTCTGGGTTGTGGTGTTTTTTATCATAGAGAATAGGGAGTTGCACAATAAAGTTATACAATAAGTTGTAAGATGCATCATGGGACACAAGATTAATTAATTGACCAAATAAGGGGATACTTCCTTATTTGAATGTGTTCTAGTTCGATAGTTCAATTTCTCAAGGAGATCTGGCTAAACAAGCGCTAAACAGGAGCCAGTTTTTGGGTGTTGCTGTCTGTTTTACTCAAGATTTGGACGCAACGACATGTCCTTCATAATTTCTGGGAATCTGACCTTCACTATTTCTGGGAAAAACAGGAACTTGACCACAATTATATGAATGTCAAATATGTGGGCCTGTAGATAGATGATAACCATACTCCATCATATAACTATTTACTGGTATTATTTTATTTTAGAGAACAGAAATTAACCACTTCTTTATCAGTGGTATATCTTGATTTTTCCAAAGCGTTTAATACCGTACCACACAAGAGGTTGGTACACAAAATGAGAATGCTGGGTCTGGGGAAAATGTGTGTAAATGGGTAAGTAACTGGCTTAGTGATAGAAAGCAGAGGGTGGTTATAAATATTATATTCTCTAACTGTGTCACTGTGACCAGTGAGGTACCACAGGGGTCGGTGCTGGGACCTATTCTCTTCAACATATTTATTAAGATATGTTAGAAGGTTTACACAGTAAAATATCGATATTTGCAGATGATACACAACTATGTAAAGCAGTCAATACAAGAGAAGATAGTATTCTGCTACAGATGGATCTGGATAAGTTGGAAACTTGGGCCGAAAGGTGGCAGATGGGGTTTAACAATGATAAATGTAAGGTTATACACAGGGGAAGAAAGAATCAATATCACCATTACACACTAAACGGGACACCACTGGGTAAATCTGACATGGAGAAGGACTTGGGGATTCCTAGTTAATGATATACTTACCTGGAGCAGTCAGTGCCAGGTAGCGGCTGCCAAGGCAAACAGGATCATGGAGGGCATTAAAAGAGGTCTGGATACACATGATGAGAGCATTATACTGCTTCTGTACAAATCCCTGGTTAGACCGCACATGGATTAGGATTAGGATTATTTAGTCTAGAAAAAAGACAACTGAGGGAAGATCTAATAACCATGTATAAGTATATAAAGGGACAATACAAATATCTCTCCGAGGATCTGCTTATACCAAGGAAGGTGATGGTCACAAGGGGGCATTCTCTGCGTCTCGAGGAGAGAAGGTTTTTCCACCAACATAGAAGAGGATTCTTTACTGTTAGGGCAGTGAGAATCTGGAATTCCTTGCCTGAGGAGGTGGTGATGGTGAACTCAGTTGAGGGGTTCAAAAGAGGCCTGAATGTCTTCCTGGAGCATAGCTATATTGTATCTTACAGTTATTAGGTTCTTTAGAAGGACGTAGATCAGGGGATTTATTCTGACGGAATATAGGGCTGGAACTGTCTTTTTTAAGCATTGCTAACTATGTTACTATGTAATTCTGTGGCTTAACACATCCAATTATCGCCTACATTCAGAACTTTCAAGCTTAACTTGAAAACTCATCTATTCAGAACAGCTTACAGCCTGCAATGACCCCACTGCCACCTTACGAACACCAGAGCTGCTTCAACCTCTGAACCTGCTTTGTCCTTCCCAATTATCCTGTAGAATGTAAGGGTAGGGTCTTCTCCCCTCTATATCTGTTTGTCACTATTAGTTGCTCATTGTGATTGTAAAATTCACTGTTTCTTGAATAAGCTAGTGTAAGAAAAACCAAGTAATTCACCGACACTATATGACAATTAATAATCTGGAACATCACTTTTATTGAAGATATGTTAAAAGAAAAAATTATATATAATTAAGTCTTAAAACTGTGGTAAATATGGCCAAAATTAGTCACTCCACTTGAAAGTGCAAGACAGAAGGTAAATATTCACCTTATAAATGCATTAAATATCGTCCTACCTTGCTGCGGAGGTTGGCACCCTAAACCTGTGCAATGGCGCTCCCGCTCGAACGTCGACTCACCCTGTCTGACCCAGTAAGGCCCTGAGACAAAGAGGCAAGGTCAGAGAAAACAGACACAAATAAAAAAAGATATGCTCTATAGTATGGAATCAAATAAACTCTCTGTAAAGTTTTATTTTAAAAATGAAATCAGGTAAACTCTATTTAGAGAAACAGTTTCCAGTTCAACCTGAGTTGCATAATAGACACAGCAATAGTTTGGTAACTCAATAGGATCCCAGTTTAACATTCAGACATATAATGACCACATGGATATATTGCAAATGGCTGCTTGCTTGAAAGAGTGGAAAAAATGACACCCTACACCTGTGCAATGGCGCCCCTGTTCGGATGCTGACCCTCCCTGTTTGACCCTGTAAGGGAAAAAGTCAGGAAAAGCAGACAGTGACAATAAGTACAAATAGAAACTGTTTATGGTTGTAACCTCTACTGGGGTTCAAAAAATCACCATAAGGCCAAAAAGACCCTTAAGGATGAACTGCCTGAGAATCAGTCTTTCATATTTAAAAAGATTGGTGATTCGTAGGATATCAGTTAGGTAACTCAATATATCCTACATACTATCCCATCTATAAAAATAATTAGAAGCAGTCAATAGTCAGAGATTTAGTATTTGTGCACTCAGATTTAAGGTTGTTGGAGATAAGGGATTTTCTTACAATGATTGCATCTATATGTAACAAATGGGTAAGAATACATCCATACAGCTAAACAAAAACATAGATAATGCACTTAATCCCAATAAGATTGCATCTTATCACAATCTGATATAGTCACACCAACATCCTATTGATCACATAGGCATCTTATTATAATTTTGTACACAGAAATAATTTTATAGAGATTTGGTGTTTATGCACTTAATCATTCAGATGTAAGGTTGTTAGAGATAAGTGGTTTTCTCACAAATATGTTTCAGGTAAAGGCAAGAGTATATCATAAAGGTTCACATGTATCCGTTAGATTGCTTGGTTAGATTGCTTGATTGTTTAGATTGCTTGATTGCTTCAATGCACATACATGCAGCAAATGGGTAAGAACACCTCCACACATCTACACAGAAACATAGATATTACACTTAAGGCACTGTCACACTTAGCGATCGCACTAGCGATCACAACAACGACACAACCTGGCGAGATCGCTAGTGTGATCCCTATGTGGTCTCTAGTTAGCTTCCAAACACAAAGATCTCATCAGAGATCAGCGATCTGTATAACGACCTCTGCGGTCGTGGGAAAACCTAGTCCCACCTGCGACGCTGGTAAAGTCGTTCATAAAGGGTGTCACACTCAGCGATTCAGGCTCACCAGCGGGACACCAACGACCAAAAAACGGCTCAGAACGTTCATAAGCGATCAACGATATCTCAGCAGGGGCCACATCGCTGCTACATGTCACACACAGCTAAGTCGCTAACGAGATCGCTACTGCGTCATAAAATCGGTGACTCTTTAGCAATCTCGTTGGCGATCTTGCTTAGTGTGACAGTACCTTTAGTCCCAACAAAATTGCACTTTATCCTGACGCATTTCCCCTCCAATGGGTTTATCAGGAGAGCATACTCAACATATAACAATAGTAGATATACAGTAGACTTAAACCACTGTCTGAAAAAGATCCAACCATGGTAGGGGAGCAGTGTCCTTCCATATCTATCCAGGGATCAATCAGTCTCCACTAGTGATGAGCGAGTATATTCGTTGCTTGGGTTTTCCCCGAGCAGCTCGGGTTGTCTCTGAGTATTTGGAAGTGCTCGGAGATTCAGTTTCTGTTGCCGTAGCTGCATGATTTGCGGCTATTTGACAGCCTGAATACATGTGGGGATTCCTTAACAAACAGGCATTCCTCACATGTATTCAAGCTGTCCAGGAGCCATAATTCATGCAGCTGCGGCAACAGAAACTACATCTACTAGCATTTCCAAATACTCGAACACCACCCGAGCTGCTCGGGGAAAACCCGAGCAATGAGTATACTCGCTCATCTCTAGTCTCCATGATGAAAACATTATAATTTCTATTTGTGTTTTCTATGCAACACCTCCTCATTTACAGCACTATGGAATCAATGCTGTTCTAAAAAGAATTAATGATAATAATCCCCTGGAGGTGAGGAGGTGAAGTGGAACACAGACGCCCATGCGCCACAGTTGCCAAATCTGCGCTTTCTGTGGGGGGATCAGGTGGAAGACAAAGCAAAGGGACTAAAGGAACTTTCAGCCAACCAAACTAAAACTACCTCTACTTTTTCTGGCCTCACCAATCATTTAAAGGTACTTGCGGCTAAGAAATTACGCAAAACATCCTGTCACCTGCTTGCACCATAGGAAAGTGTTTCATTTGAGAGGATAGCAAACACAGATCGACCACTCCCTCTCTCTCCTTGCAGTAGCTACACCATCACCACCAGTAACATGGCCACATCTCCTATTTGATGTTCTCCTCATTGTTTTCAACCAAAAAAATTGCAGAGTAGCATATGTCCTGCATACAGACAGAGAGTGGCCAGCAGATTCTTACACTGCCTGTGTTCAGAGTACCCACCAAAAATTCAATAAAGAAAAACAAGAAACAAAAACAGTGTTGCCTACCTGCTCCTTATGCACCTCTTCCACCTTTACTGCAACCTCCACCTCCTCAACCTCCTGCTCCATTTGGACCTCCGCCTCCTGGTTCATTATTATAATTTTTTTTTATTCTCTGTTATTTTAAGCCATTTCACTATCGGCATTTGTTTTCAGGGCTATTGTCTTGCTCTTACCCCTATTTAGCTTTTTTTTGCAGCCTCAAAGCCCTTATTACGACCATTGTACAGCCATTTTATAGCACTGAAGTTTGGGTGCCAAATGACATAAATGGGGTTCGGAGTTCGGGGTCAAGTTTGACTCAAGTTAGAGTCCCGATCCAAATTTTTTAAAAGTCTGGCCATACCTGGCAAACCCAAGCATCAACAGGTTCAACTTATCACTCATCATCCAGCCCAATCCTTTTCTGTTTCTCTCAACTTACCAAAGCAAGTTAACCCCTTTCTACTAATTGATGTACTATTCCATCCATGTGACCTGGGACTTAACCCCTTTATTCCATCAGACGTACTATTCCGTCCATGTGACCCTGGACCTAATTCCCATGGACGGAATAGTACGTTATGGGCGATTAGCTGCGCTCCCGGGGGGAGCGCAGCTGATCTCCGTCGGGTGTCAGCTGATTATCACAGCTGACACCCGTGACTGTGTGTCAGGAGTGGTCACGGACCGCTCCCGACACATTAACCCCTGGCACACCGCGGTGTAACCGGGGCACAGGGGAGGATCGCGCAGGGTGGGGGCTCCCTGCGCGCTCCCCTGAGACCCTCAGAGCAGCGCGATGTGTCGCGCTGTTCCGAGGGTCCGTCCTCCCTCCAGGTCCCCGGATCCAAGATGGCGCTGGGGTCCTGCAGGGAGGCGGCTTCCTCAGTGCCTGCTGAGAGCAGGCACTGAGAAGCCTGCAGGGATGCCAGAGCGATCGCTGGTATGACAGAGTGCTGTGCACACTGTCACACCAGCGATCTGCTAAAATACAGTGATGTCCCACCCTGGGACAAAGTAAAAAAGTAAAAAAAATAAAAATAAAAAGTAAAAAAAATCATAAAAAAAAAAAATATTCCCCAATAAATTCATTCTTTCCTGTAAAATAAAAAAACAAAACAATAAAAGTACACATATTTGGTATCGCCGCGTCCGTAACGACCCCCCCTATAAAATTGTCCCACTAGTTAACCCCTTTAGTGAACCCCTTAAAAAAAAAAAAAAGAAAACGAAGCAAAAAATCAATGCTTTATCATCATACCGCTGAACAAAAAGTGGAATAACACGTGATCAAAAAGACCGAGATAAATAACCATGGTACCGCTGAAAACGTCATCTTGTCCCGCAAAAAAACGAGCCATCATACAGCATCATCAGTGAAAAAATAAAAAGTTATAGCTCGCAGAATAAAGCGATGCAAAAATAATAATTTTTTATATAAAATTGTTTTCATTCTATAAAAGCGCCAAAACATAAAAAAATGATATAAATGAGGTATCGCCGTAATCGTACTGACCCGAAGAATAAAACTGCTTTATCAATTTTACCACATGCGGAATGGTATAAACGCCTCCCCCAAAAGAAATTCATGAATTGCTGATTTTTGTTCATTCTAACCTCCCAAAAATCGAAATAAAAAGCGATTTAAAAAATGTCACGTGCTCAAAAATGGTACCAATAAAAACGTCAACTCGTACCACAAAAAATAAGACCTCACATGACTCTGTGGGCCAAAATATGCAAAAATTATAGCTCTCAAAATGTGGTGATGCAAAAAACTATTTTTTGCAATAAAAAGCGTCTTTTAGCGTGACAGCTGCCAATCATAAAAACCCGCTATAAATAGTAAATCAAACCCCCTTTATCACCCCCTTAGTTAGGGAAAAATAATAAAATTTAAAAAATGTATTTATTTCCACGTGTTAGGGTGTGTTAGGGTTAGGTTTTGTGGTTAGGGTTGGGACTGAGGTTAGGGGTGTGTTGGGGTTAGGGTTGGAGTTAGAATTGGAGGGTTTCTGCTGTTTAGGCACATCAGGGGCTCTCCAAATGTGACATGGCGTCTGATCTCAATTCCAGCCAATTCTGCGTTGAAAAAGTCAAATGGTGCTCCTTCACTTCTGAGCTCTGCCATGCGCCCAAACAGTAGTTTACTCCCGATATGGGGTATCAGCGTACTCTGGACCACAAGAGTTATTGTGCAATTTGTCCTATTTCTCCTGTTACCCTTGGGAAAATAAAAAACTGGGGGCGACAAAATCATTTTTGTAAAAAAAAAAATGATTTTTTGTTTTTACGGCTGTATGTTATAAAACTTCTGTGAAGCACTTGGGCTTCATAGCGCTCACCACACTTCTAGATAAGTTCCTTGTGGGGTCTATTTTCCAAATGGGGTCACTTGTGGGGGTTTCCACTGTTTAGGCGCATCAGGGGCTCTCCAAATGCGACATGACGCCCCCAGACCATTCCATCAAAGTCTGCAATCCAAAACATCACTACTTCCCTTCCGAGCCCAGACGTGCACCCATACAGTCGTTTTCTCCCACATAATGGGTATCAGCGTACTCAGGACAAGTTGGACAACAAATTTTGGGGTCCAATTTCTCTGTTACCTTGTGAAAATAAAATATTGGGGGCGAAAAAATCATTTTTGTAAAAAAAAAAGGATTTTTTATTTTTACGGCTTTACGTTATAAACTTCTGTGAAGCACTTCGGGTTCAAAGTGCTCACCACACATCTAGATAAGTTCCTTGTGGGGTCTATTTTCCAAAATGGGGTCACTTGTGGGGGGTTTCCACTGTTTAGGCGCATCAGGGGCTCTCCAAATGCGACATGACGCCCACAGACCATTCCATCAAAGTCTGCAATCCAAAACGTCACTACTTCCCTTCCGAGCCCCGACGTGCGCCCATACAGTAGTTTACTCCCACATATGGGTATCAGCGTACTCAGGACAAATTGGACAACAACTTTTGGGGTCCAATTTCTCCTGTTACCCTTGTGAAAATAAAATATTGGGGGCAAAAAAATCATTTTTGTAAAAAAAAAAAGGATTTTTTATTTTTACGGCTGTACGTTATAAAACTTCTGTGAAGCACTTCGGGGTTCAAAGTGCTCACCACACATCTAGATAAGTTCCTTGTGGGGTCTATTTTCCAAAATGGGGTCACTTGTGGGGGGTTTCCACTGTTTAGGCGCATCAGAGGCTCTCCAAATGCGACATGACTCCACAGACCATTCCATCAAAGTCTGCAATCCAAAACGTCACTACTTCCCTTCCGAGCCCCGACTTGCGCCCATACAGTAGTTTACTCCCACATATTGGGTATCAGCATACTCAGGACAAATTGGACAACAACTTTTGGGGTCCAATTTCTCCTGTTACCCTTGTGAAAATAAAACATTGGGGGCGAAAAAAATCATTTTTGTAAAAAAAAAAAGAGATTTTTTATTTTACGGCTGTACGTTATAAACTTCTGTGAAGCACTTTGGGGTTCAAAGTGCTCACCACACATCTAGATAAGTTCCTTGAGGGGTCTAGTTTCCAAAATGGTGTCACTTGTGGGGGGTTTCCACTGTTTAGGCAGATCAGGAGCTCCCCAAACACGACATGGTATCCAGCCAATTCTGCGTTGAAAAAGTCAAACGACGCTCCTTCCCTTCCAAACTCTGCCATGCACCTAAACAGTGGTTTACTCCCACATATGGGGTATCAGCGCACTCAGGACAAATTGCACAATAACTTTTGGAGTCTTGTTACCCTTGGGAAAATAAAAATTGGGGTGAAAAGATCAATTTTGTGGAAAAAATATGATTTTTTAATTTTACGGCTCTACGTTATAAACTTGTGTGAAGACTTGGGGGTTCAAATTGCTCACCAAAGATCTAGATAAGTTCCTTAGGGGGTCTAGTTTCCCAAATGGGGTCACTTGTGGGGGGTTTCCACTGTTTAGGCACAGCAGGGGCTCTCCAAATGCAACATGGCGTCCAATCTCAATTCCAGCCAATTTTGGTTGGAAAAAGTCAAATGGTGCTCCTTCCATTCAGAGCTCTGCCATGCGCCCAAACAGTGGTTCCCCCCCACATATGGGGTATCAGCGTACTCAGGACAAATTGGACAACAAATTTTGTGGTCCGATTTCTCCTGTTACCCTTGGGAAAATAAAAAATTAGTGACTAAGAGATAATTTTTGTGGGAAAAAAATAGGAATTTTTATTTTCATGCCCGTGCATTATAAACTTGTGTGAAGCACTTGGGGGTTCAAAGTGCTCACCAAAGATCTAGATAAGTTCCTTAGGGGGTCTAGCTTCCAAAATGGGGTCACTTGTGGGGGGTTTCCACTGTTTAGGCTCATCTGGGGCACTACAAACGGAACATGACCCCATCAATGTTTGCATTCCAAAACGTTACTGCTTCCTTTCCAAGCCCTGCCGTGCGCCCAAACAGTTTCCCCCCCCACATATGGGTATCAGCGTACTCAGGACAAATTGTACAACAACTTTTGGGGTCCAATTTCCCTTGGGAAAAAAAATCAAAAATTTGGGCTAAAAAATCATTTTTGGGGGAAAATTTTTTTGTTTTTTTCACACCCAGGCATTACAAACTTTTGTGAAACCTTTGGGGTTAAAGTGCTCACAACTATGTTGAGCTATGCTCGATACTAAAAATATCGTATCAAATGGATCCCGATTCACTAAATATCGTCGATATCCGTTTCAATTTCCGGAAAGCCCAATGTAAGTTAGGGGACAAAATATCGAAACTAAAAAAAACCTTTATTTCCTTGAAAACACAAAATATACACACAAGAATCATATATAAAATTTTTTATATACATGCATTTTGCATATATTATACATATATGTATAGTTTATACACTTCTACATAGTAAAATTCCTCTGATTCAATTGGGGGGAAAACCGGTTCGGAAAAAACGAAGCACCCGAATGAAATACACTTTGGGTACAAGGGGTTAAAACCCGTTTTTCCATGTGTTTTCAATCTGATTTGCACAAAAAATTACTCAGTCTTGTTGGGAAATTTCACACCCGTAGGGTTAATTAAAGGTGTAAATTTTGTAAAAAAAAAAGGCTTTTTTGCTACGAATTTTCACCTTTTAAATTAACCCCTACAGGGGTGAAATTTTGACATTACACTCATGTAATTGTTTTTGCAAACAGATTCAACTACATGAAAAGCATGTTTAAATTTTGTAAACAAATGTTTTTCATGTGGGTTTTTGCATTTTTACAAAAAACCGGGAATTGAATTAGCGGGGTAAATTTACTATTTGAAGTGTATGAACTTAAAATTAAATATATATATGTGTCACAAATTAATGACAAAGTTAATTAAGAGGTGTTAAAATTGCTGGAAAAAAAATGCTGGGCTCCCCCCCCTATTTTCCAAAAACCCGCAGCAAAGCCGTGAGGGGGGAGATAATAATAGCCAGAGGGGGGACCATTATTTTTGCCCCCCCCTTCCGGCTACTAAATCTGCCCCCCGACACCCCAGAAAGGGCAATCTCTAATTTAAAAATTTCCCTTTCTGGGACTTTGCCGTCATTTCCCATTTCCCGTACGGGGGCGAATGGGTTAAAAAGGGGGGTTAAAAAATTGACCTTGCAATTGAAGGTCACTTTAAACCAGGTTTTAAAAATTGGAGCTGCAATTAGACAAACAATTATTTCCTATTTTATGAAAGAAAATTAAAACACACACTTAATAAAAAAAATTTAATGAAATAAAAACACAGTTTTTTTACATATTTTATTTTCCCCGCTAAACCCCCTTTTCCCGTAATAAAAAAAATAATAAAGCAAAATTTTCTTTTCCACCCATGACATCGGTCCCCCCGGTGTAATCCCAGAAGGGGTTAAAGTTACCAGGGACCCAGTAATGCGCAGCCTACAGTAAAACCCCCAAAGAATGGTTTCCCTCCTGGTGACAGGGAAAGGGAAATGGAAAAACTTAATTTATTGCTTTCCCCTTTCCTTTAGGTCACCAGGGGCCAAATCAGGGGGGTCAGGGAACGGTTAAAAAATAGGGGATCCCCCGAAA
>JARQOD010011322.1:0-23872 GCA_033576555.1 Oophaga sylvatica
TAGATTACTGTCATCACATAAATATATATTGTTACAGCGTGACAGCAGCCCACATGGGGTTTAAAAAAAACCAGCCCCCCTAACCCTTTCCCGTTGGGCCCTTTTCCCCCACCCCAAAAATTTGGGGGATTTCTCACACCAATTTTCTCCCTTTTTGTAAACTAATTAACGGGTAGGGGCCCGATGGGAAGGGAAAAAACAACCTTGGGGGTAACTATAACGGGTACATAGAAAAAATCCATAAAGGGGAAAATGAAGGCACCTTTTGGAGAAAATTATCTTGCTGAGGAAAATGGCCATTTTCAAAGGGGTAGATAAAACACTAGGTGGGGTTGAGAAATTCCCCCCAAAAGTTTTCTCTCTGAAGTCCCCAAAAGTTGCATTGTGCCCTGTCCTTTTCTTTAAATTTATGAGACATTTTTTTTCATTGTTGATTAAAAAATACTTCAGTTTAGGGAAGGGTTTAAATTTTTTCTTTCAAAACTTTATCTTGGGTAAGGAAAAGGGTCCTTCTTTAAAAGGGAAGGGCAAAAGTTTTTGTCCAGGAAAATACTAAAAAAAATTTCACACCCAGTCCAACTTTCTGTGTTGCGCCAAATTATTTTTTTTCCATTGGTCGATCCCTTTTTTTAATATTTAACAATGGGACACCATTTTTTCTTTTTCCCCCAAAAGGTTCCATTCTTTCCAAAATTGTATGTAAAATTTTTAGGCCAAAAGCAAAAATTTTTAAAGGGGAAAAAATTTGCCATTCACAGAAATTTACAAAAACCAGTAAAAATTTCTGAACCCTCAGGCCGCCCAACAGAAAATTTAAAAAACAGTTGTTAGTCTTCAGGGAAAGCACACCTGGGTTTAAAAAAAAACCCGCCTTCCCCCAAACCCCCCCCGCTGGCCAAATTTCCCTCTCCAAAATTGGGGGATTTTTCACACCCAAACTCCCGGGTTTTGTAAATAATTAACATGGGTAGGCCTGATTGGGCAGAAAAACAAACCCCCTTTGGGGAACTTTTAAAGGTAATTTAAAAAACCATAAAGAAAATGAAGGCACCTGTGGGGAAAATTTATCTTGTGAGGACTGCCACTTTTTAAAGGGGTAGATACCACATAGGTGGGTTTGAGAAATTCCCAAAAAGGTCTCTCTTTAAGTCCCGTAATTTCAGATTTTGCCCTCGTCCTTTTCAACTAAATTTATGAGACATTATTTCATTGTTGATCCAAAGGGGGCTTCACTTTAGGGAAAATTTTAAAATCCTTTCTAAAACCTGATCCCTTTTCGGAAGGGAAGGATTTCTTTAGAGGGTTTAAGGGGCATAATGAATTTTCCAGAAATACAAAAAATTCACACCAAAAGTCCCAATTTTTGTGTTAAAGGGCCAAATTTTATTTTTTCAAAGGGTTTTGATCCAAAATTTTTATATAACTTATCAATTTACAAAACCCTTTAACTTTTTTCCCCCAAAAGGTTCCATTCTTTTGCCACATTGTTTTGTAATTATTTGCCAAAAGCATAAAATTTTTAAAAGGGGAAATTTGCCATTCACGATTGACGCACGTTTAAAAAATTTTTAAAACCCTCAGACCCCTAACGGGAAATTTTAAAAACATTTGTTAGTCTTCAGGACATGCACAAAGGTGTTAAAAAATCCAGCCCCCCTCCAACCCCTTTAGTGGGCCAAAACCCAACTCCCCAAAATTTTGGGGATTTTCACACCAATAACTCCCTTTTGGGAAGGGTAAAAAAATGATTGTGCCGGGTGGGGCAGAAAATACAACTTTTGGGGAAAATTAAAAAGGCTTATATTAAAAACCATAAAGAAGATGAAACCCCCTTTGGGGAAAAATTTTCTTGCTGAGGACATGGGCCCCAATTTTTTTAAGGGGTAGTTTTCATACATAGGGGGTGTTGGGAAAAATTTCCCAAAAGGTCTCTCTGGGAAGTCCAAGTAGTTGCAGAAATTTTGCCCCTGCCCTTTTATCTATTTATGAGAAAATTTTTTCCCTTGTTGATCAAGGTTTCTTTAGCTTTAGGAAAAAAAAAGTCATCTTTCCAAAAAAATTGATCTTGGGGGAAGGAAGGATCATTCTTTAAAAGGGAGGGAAAAAATGTTATTGTCCAGAACCCACAAAAAATGTTACACCCATTCCAAATTTTTTTGTGTTACGCCAAATATTATTTTTTGCCATTGGCGATCCATTTTTATATTTTTTATTATAAAAATTTTTTTTTTATATTTTTTTTTTTTTTTTAATTTTTTTTAAAAGGGTTTTTTTTTTTTTCTTTCCCCCAAAAAAATTCCATTTTTGTGCCACCCTTTTATGTAGTTAAATTTGGCCCAAAACTAAAATTTTAAAGGAAAAAATTTTCCATCTCACAGATTGACAAGCAGTCAAAATTCTGAAACCCTCGGGCCCACGGTAAAATTAAAAAATGTTGTTTGTCTTCAGGGCAAGCCAAAATGGGGTTTAAAAAAAACCCCCCTCCTCCAACCCCTTCCCGTTTCCATTTTCCCTCTCCAAAAATTGGGGCCCTTTCTCACCCAATATCTCCCCTTTTTTGTAAGGGAATTAACAAAATAGTTTTGATGGAGCAGGGGAAAACAACCTTGGGAACATAAAGGGTACATAGATAAATCCCTTTAAGAAGATGAAGGCAACCCGTGGAGAACTTGATCTTGCTAGGAAAAGGCCCCTTTTTAAGGGGTAGATACAACTTTGGGGGTGTTGAGAAATTTCCCAAAAATTTTGTTCCCCTCTGAAGTCCAAAAATTGCAGATTTGGGGGCCCTCGTCCCTTTAAACTATTAAAGAGACATTTTTTCATTGTTGATCAAAGTACTTCAGCTTTAGGAAGTTAAATTCAACTTTCTAAAAATTACTTCGGAAGGAAAAGGTCATTCTTTAAAGGAAGGAAAAAAAGTTATTTTCCCAACCACTAAAAATGTAACCAGTCCCCAATTTTCTGTGGGCCCCCAAATTTTTTTTTTGCCATTTGGGGACCTTTTTATTTTCTTACAAGACACCCTTTATTTCTTTCCCCAAAAAAGGGTTCCCTTTTTTTTGCCAATTGGGATGTATTTTAGGACGCATAAATTTTAAAAAGAAAATTTCCCCCCCCAATTGACAAGCGTAAAAATTCTGAACAAAAAGGCCCTAAGGGGAAATTTAAAAAAATTTGTTAGGTTTAGGACTTTTACCTTTTTTAAAAAACCAGCCCCCCCAACCCCTTGTGGCCTTCCACCCCAAAATTGGGCATTTTTACACCAATAAATCCCGTTAGTAAGCTAATTAAATGAAAAGGGCCCATGGAGCGAAAAAAAATTGGGTAATTAACGGCTAATAGTAAACCATAAAAAGATGGGGAAGGACCCCTGGGAATTGATCTTGCTTTTGGACTGGGGCCCTTTTAAGGGGGAGTTTTTACACATAGGTGGTGTTAGAAAAATTAAAAAATTTCTCTTAAGTCCATGTTGCAATTTTTCATCGTCCCTTTTTATTATTTTTAATTTTTATTTTTTTGATAAGGGGCTTCACTTTAGGGAAAAAAAAAATCTCTTTCAAAAAATTGGGGCTTCGGGAAAGGGGGTCTTTTTTAGGGGGTTTTAAGGGCAAAAAGTTTTTCCAGAAACACTAAATTTGCCCCCACAGTCCCCTTTTTTGTGTTCGCCCCAATTTTTTTTGCCATTGGTCATCCTTTTTCATAATCTTTTTAATGGACACCATTTTTCTTCTTTCCCCAAAATTTTTCCTTTTTTTTCCACATTGTATGTATTTTTAGGCCAGCATAAAATTTAAAGGAAAAAATTTGCCATTCACAGATTACAAGACGTAAAATTTGAACCATCAGGCCGCCCCAAACGGGAATTTAACAACAGTTGTTATTTCAGGACTTTTAACATGGTTTAAAAAAAACCCCCTCCTCCAAACCCCCCGTGGCCATTCCTCTCCCAAAAAAATTGGGGCATTTCCCACCCAAATCTCCCGTTTATGTAAGTAATTAACATGATAGTCCCTGATGGAGCAGAAATACAACACTTGGGTAATATAACGGCTACTGATAAACCCATAAAGAAATGAAGGCCCCTGTGGAGAACTTGTCTTGCTGAGGACATGGCCACTTTTTAAGGCTAATTACACACATAGGTGGTGTTGAGAAATTCCCAAATTTTGTCTCTCTGAAGTCCAATAGTTGCAGATTGTGCCATCGTCCTTTTATCTATTTGAGACATTCTTTCATTGTCTGATCAAAGTACTTCAGCTTAGGGGAAGTTAAATTCATCTTTCTAAAACTTGATCTTGCGGAAAAGGGTCATTCTTTTAAGCGGTAAGGACAAATGTTTTTGTCCGTACTACAAATATGTCCACACAGTCCAATTTTTGTGTTGCGCCACTATTTTTTTTGCCCTTGGCGATCCATTTTTATAAATCTTATCAATGGACACCATTTATCTTCAAAACCACCAAAGGTTCCTTCTGTGCCACATTGTATGTAGTTATTAGGCCACAGCATAAATTTCAAAGGGAAAATTTGCATCTCCGATGACCCAAACACGTAAATATTCTGAACATCAGGCCGCCTAACGGTAATTTAACAACATGTATTTAGTCTTCGGACCCGCCACATGGTGTTAAAAAATCCAGCCTCCCACCCCTTCAGCGGCCCCTTCCATCCCAAAATTTTGGGGCATTTCTACCCAATATCTCCCTTTTTGTAAGTTTTTTAACATGATAGTGCCTGATGGAGCAGAAAATACAACACTTGGGTAACTATAACGGCTTTAAAAATAAATCCATAAAAAAAGATGAAGGGCCCCGTGGAGAACTTGATCTTGCTGGGACATGGCCACCCTTTTTAAGGGGGTAGTTACACACTAGGTGGTGTTGAGAAATTCTAAATGAGTCTCTCTGAAGTCCAATAGTTGCGAATTGTCCATCGTCCTTTTCATCTATTGATGAGAATTGTTTCATTGTCTGATCAAAGTACTTCAGCTTTAGGAAGTTAAATTCATCTTTCTAAAACTTATCTTGCGGAAGGAAGGAATCATTTTTTTAAGAGGTAAGGCAAAATGTTATTGTCCAAAACCCTACAAATTGTTTAAAACCCCAGTCCAACTTTTCTGTGTTAAGTAGGGTTGAGCATTCGATACTGCAAATACGGTATCGGCCGATTTGGCTGTATCGGATCCGATTCCGGTTCCGATATTTTGTTTATCGGATACCGGGAATCGGGATTGTATGTCCTGTCAGTGTCCGTGGTCGGGTCTGTCAGGAGTCAGCGGCACTACCTGGCAGAAGATCTCCGGCGGTCACGTCCGGACTGCTTCAGGGCCCCGCAATCTTCTTTCCCCGGCGGTCCATGCAGTTTCCCGCGATAACTGCAGTGATGTGGGTAATCCCGGCCCGTAAAGCAGTCAGTCCGATGACTAAACCGCCGGGGAAGCAGGAATCAGCTGTGCTGGTCGCGATGACAGGCTCCGCCTGTCATTGCGTTTGTAGCGGTTGGATCGCGGGGACGGGCGTTAGGACTGGTCGGAAGGTGGTATACTGTTGGTTTTTTTTTTTTCTTTTTTTACAGGAGATCGATGGCGTCGCAGGAAAAAAAGGGGTAATAAAATTAATAAAAATGTGTTGTCTCTTTTATTTCATTAAAAGTTTTTTTTGCTGTGTCTTTTTTTTATAACTTTAATAACTTTGGGATTAATAATGGATCGGTGCCTTATTGCCCTCTCCATTATTAACCCGGGTTTTGTCACCGTGCAATCAAGGTGACATTAACCCCTTATTACCCCGCTTGCCACCGCTACAGGGCAAGTGGGAAGAGCCGGGTAAGTGCCACAATTGGCACATCTTTTGATGCGCCAAATGTGGGGTGCTGTAGCCTGGTATTATCAGGCTGTTGAGGGCCAAAAATCCATGGGCCTTGACAGTCTTTTAATACCAGGCCGCAGCAGTCTGCATTTTACTTGGCTGGTTAACAAAAATAGGGGGATCCCCACGCCGTTTTTTTTTCGAGGGGATCCCCTATTTTTGTTAACCGCCAAGCTTAAGCAGACTGCTGTGGCCTGGTTATTATCAGGCTGGCAAGTCCATGGATATTGGATCCTTACCAGCCTGAAAAACGGCCTCAGCGGTCTGCTCATCTGGCTGGTTAACAAAATTGGGGGAACCCCACGCCAATTTTTTTCGAGGGGATCCCCTATTTTTGTTAATCAGCCAAGATATGCAGACTGCTGTGGCCTGGTATTATCAGGCGGGCAAGGTCCATGGATCTTGGTCCTTAACAGCCTGAAAATCCAGGCCTCAGCGGTCTGCTTCATCTGGCTGGTTAACAAAAATAGGGGGGACCCCACGCCAATTTTTTTCGAGGGGATCCCCTATTTTTGTTAATCAGCCAAGATATGCAGACTGCTGTGGCCTAGTATTATCAGGCTGGCAAGGTCCATGGATCTTGGCTCCTTAACAGCCTGAAATCCAGGCCTCAGCGGTCTGCTTCATCTGGCTGGTTAACAAAATAGGGGGGACCCCACGCCATTTTTTTTCGAAGGGAACCCCTATTTTTGTTAATCAGTTCCCTTGACGTCACTGATTGTGTCCCTGGCTGACCTGAAGTGAAAGTGGAAAGCAATCAATTAAGCTTTCCACTTAAGGGCCGTCTCATATAGCGATATCGCTACCGAGATCGCTGCTGAGTCACTAGTTTTGTGACGCAGCAGCGAGCTCACCAGCGATATCGCTGTGTGTGACATTCAGCGACGATCAGCCCCCTGCCGGGTATCGCTGATCGTCGCTGAAATGTCAGGACCTTTTTTTGATCGCTGGTTTCCCGCTGACAGGCACACATCGCTGCGTGTGACAGGCGGGAGACCAGCGATCCGCTGGTAACCAAGGTACACAGCGGGTTTCCAGGCGCGGGGCTGTGCTAGAGAAACCCGCTGTGTACCTTGGATACCAGCGCCCTGATGCAGGGAGCTGGTATCCAAGGTACACAGCGGGTTTCCAAGCGCTGCGCGGTGCCTGGAAACCCGCTGTGTACCTTGGTTACAGCGGATCGCTGGTCTCCCGCCTGTCACACGCAGCGATGCGTGCCTGTCAGAGGGAAACCAGCGATCAAAAAAAGGTCCTGACATTTCTGCGACGATCAGCGATACCCGGCAGGGGGGCTGATCGTCGCTGAATGTCACACACAGCGATATCGCTGGTGAGCTCGCTGCTGCGTCACAAAACTAGTGACTCAGCAGCGATCTCGGTAGCGATATCGCTATGTGAGACGGGCCCTTAAGCGATGTTACCCGCAGTGTCGCTGTCCCAGATCGCTGCCTGAGCTGCCTGTTTGGCAGCTCAGCAGCGATCATGTAGCGATACACCAGGACCCTGACAAGTGCATATCGTTGTCGGGATCGCGGTGTATCGTTATGTGACACCCAGCCTTTACTCTCCTGTCAGCAGGAGAGGAACTCATTCATTTGGGGTTTACTGTGAGGCTGCAGCATTAGCTGCGGTCCCTGCAGTAAACATTAACCCTTTCTGAAGGATTACACCGTGGGACCTGACTGTGCATGGGATAGGTAAGAATAATTTTTGCTTTTTTATTTTATTTTTATTACAGGAAATGGTTTTTGCAGTAAAATAAAAGATGGTCAAAAACATGTGTCTTTATTTCATTAAAATGATTTTTAATTAAAGTGTGTGTGTTTTATTTTTATTTCATGCAATAGGTTTTAATAATTGATAGTTGTCTAATTGACAGCTCTCAATTATTAACCTGGCTTAAGGTCACCTTCAATAGCAAGGTGGCTTTAACCCCATATTAACTCATTCGCCACCGCTACAGGGCAATGGGAATAGACGGGCAAAGTGCCAGAAAGGGCGAATCTATTATAGATTTGTCTTTCCTGGGGTGTCTGGGGGCAGATGTTAGTAGCCGGGGGGGGCAAAAATAATGGTCCCTCTCTGGGCTATTTTTATCTGCCCCACTCACTGGCTTTGTCTGCCCTGGTGCGAAATAGGGCGGGAGCCCACGCATTTTTTTTCAGCAATTTTACACCTCTATTTTATTACATGTAATTGAATTTGTGACACATATATATATATATTTATATTTTTAGTTCTTACACTTCTAATAGTATAATAGCCGCTAATTCAATTGCCGGCTTTTGTGAAAATGCAGAACCGACATGAAATGACATTGGTTTACATGGGTTAACCATGTTTTTCATGTCTTTGCTATTAATTTGCACAAAAATTAAATCAGTCTATGTGTGCAAAATTTCACACCTGTAGGGGTTAAATTTAAAAAGGGTGTAAATTCTTTGCAAAAAAAGTCTGTTTTTTTTACAACGTTTACACCTTTATTAACCCCTACAGGTGTAAATTTTGCAACTAGTCTGTTTTAATTGTTTGTGCAAATCAGATAGCAAACGACATGAAAAAACATGGAAAACCCCTATGTACACCAAGTGTATTTCTGTCGGGTGCTTCGTCTTTCACTGAAGCCGCTTTACCCGGCAATTGAATCAAAAGGGATATTTTACTATGTGAAGTGTAAAAATTTAAAACATATATGTATATATATATGCACAATGACATGTATATATATATATATGTATTCTATGTGTGTATATTTAGTGTTTACAAGGAAAAAATGGGGTTTTTTTTAGTTGCGTATTTTGTTCCCATGACTTACATGGGACTTCCGGTTGGGGATCGAGTATCGCCGTTATTTTAGTGATATCGGCGTACCATTCCGTTTTCCGATACTTTAGGATATCGGAAGTATCGCTCAACTCTAGTGTTAACCCAAAATATTTTTTTTTGCCATTGGTCGAACCTTTTTCATATATCTTAAATAATGGACACCATTTTTTCTTTCCCCCAAAGGTTCATTCGTGCCACATTGTATGTAATTATTAGGCCACAGATAAATTTCAAAGGAAAAAATTTCCCATCTCACAGATTGACAAGCACGTAAATTTTTTAAACCATCAGGCCGCCTAACGGTAATTTAACAAACATGTATGTTAGTCTTCAGGACATGCACACATGGTGTTTTAAAAAAACCAGCCTCCTCCAACCCCCTTTCCCGGGCCCAAACCTCTCAAATTGGGGCATTTCTCACACCAATATCTCCCGTTATGTAAGTAATTAACAGATGTGCCTGATGGAGCAGAAAATAACTTTGGGTAAGTATAACGGCTATATAGATAAATCCAATAAAGAAGTGGAGGCCTTGTGGGAATTTGATCTTGTGAGGGACTGGCCCTTTTAAGGGGTATTTACACAATAGGTGGTGTTGAGAAATTCCCAAATGTTTCTCTCTGAAGTCCAGTAGTTGCGTTTTGCATCGTCCTTTTCATCTATTGATGAGACTTTCTTTCATTGTCTGATAAAAGTACTTCAGCTTTTGGGAAGTTAAATTCTTTTTTCAAAACTTGATCTTGCGGAGGAAGAATCATTCTTTAAGAGGAAGGACAAAAAGTTATTGTCCCGAAACCTACTAAATATGTCACACTACAGTCCAACTTTTCTGTGTTGCGCCCCAATTATTTTTGCCTTGGTCGATCCATTTTTCATATATCTTTTCAATGGAACCATTTATCTTCTTTCCACCAAAAGGTTCCATTCTGTGCCCCATTGTATGTAATTATTAGGCCACAGCATAAATTTCAAAGGGAAGAAATTTGCCATTCCCCAGATTGACAAGCAGTAAATATTTGAACCTCGGCCCCCCTAACGGAAATTTAACAACAGTATGTTAGTCTTCAGGACATGCACACATGGTATTAAAAAATCCGCCTCCTCCAACCCCTTCAGCTGGCCATTCCATCTCCAAAATTGGGGCATTTCTCACACCAATATCTCCGTTATGTAAGCTAATTAATATGATAGTGCCTGATGGAGCAGAAATACAACACTTGGGTAATTAACGGCTACATAGATAAATCCATAAAAGATAAGGCAACTGTGGAGAATTTGACTTGTGGGACATGGCCACTTTTAAGGCGTTACACACTT
This sequence comes from Oophaga sylvatica, assembly GCA_033576555.1. Taxonomy (NCBI): domain Eukaryota; kingdom Metazoa; phylum Chordata; class Amphibia; order Anura; family Dendrobatidae; genus Oophaga; species Oophaga sylvatica. The sequence continues at coordinate 10,011 of JARQOD010011322.1, forward strand.
TTGGTGGTGTTGGGAAATTCCCAAATGTGTCTCTCTGAAGTCCAGTAGTTGCAGATTTTGCCATCGTCTTTTCACTATTGATGGACATTATTTCATTGTCTGATCAAGGTAATTTCAGCTTTAGGAAGTTAAAGTCATCTTTAGTGTTGAGCTTCCGATTACCGCAAGTATGGGTACGGCCGATATTCGCGTTATCGGAATTGATACTTAAATTTGATACTTTTTCCATATCGTATACCGGAATCGGAAGTTCCTTAAATTTTTTGAGAGGCAATGTGATTTTAGTCAGCCAATGAGGAATCCTACGAAATGTGGGCACTTTGTAAAGCTGCGGTCATCTTAACTAAATGGCATGGCTGTGATTTGGGTGCTGAAATGATGTCAGAATGCATAAAAGGCGCCGCCGCCATTTTAGCGTCACTGTGCTGTGAAATCAGTAAGGGACGAAGCTACTCTGCTAACTCGAGGGAAAAGTTAAATTGCGATTTTGTGTATACTGTGCTTGAGGCAGGCTGTTTCAACCGCTGTGTAAAGCTTCATTTTGCCCGTGTTGTTTTAACAGCTCTGTGCAAAGGGGTGTGTGTGACGTGAGGTGACGCTGCAGTTTGCTCTGCATCCACCGCTGTTTGTTTGGCATTGCAGGTCATGCTCTTTTTTTTTATTTTATTTAGTGGAATTGGGCAGCTCCATTTATATTAGAAAAAAATCAAATCTTTTAGTGTGACGTGCTTCCATCCGTATACAATACATTGGTTTGCAAAACTATAGAACTACACAAAGGAGCTTTTCAAGTGTGAATATTGTGTTTCAGTGTTCACTGCAGTCTGTGAGGTTTTGATTTTTTGAGTGCGATACGTCCAGTTAGTTTTTAACCACGCCGGTTGTAGTTGCTGAGGTGTGTCACTGCCTCATCCTTCAATTTTTTTAATTTGGTGCTGCTCCTTTTAGTGGAAAAAAATTAATCTTTTGTGTGACGCGCTTCCATCCGTATACAATACATTGGTTGCAAACACTATAGAACTACACAAAGGGGCTTTTCACAGATAGTGAATAGTTGTGTTTCAGTGTTCAAATTTATTCTGTGGCTTTTCATTTTGTGAGTGCAGATTACGCTCCAGTTTTTATTCAACCACTGCCGGTTGTAGTCTGCTGAGCGTGTGTCCTGCCTCATCCTTCACTTTTTTTTTAATTGGTGTGCTCCATTTTAGGGGAAAAAAAATAATCTATTGTGTGAGCGTTCCATCCTATACAATACATTGGTTGCAAACACTATAGAACTAACAAGGAGCTTTTCACAGAAGTGAATAGTTGTGTTTCAGTGTTCACTGTAGTTCTGTGAGCTTTTCATTTTGTGGTGCAGATTACGCTCCAGTTTGTACTTCAACCATGCGGTGTAGTTGCTGAGCGTGTGTTCATGCCTCATCCTTCAATTTTCTTAATTGGTGCTGCTCCATTTTAGTGGAAAAAAACTAATTATTTGTGTGACGCGCTTCCTCCGTTACAATACATTGGTTGCAAACACTATAGAACACACAAAGGAGCTTTCACGATAGTGTAGTTGTGTTTCAGTGTTCACTGTAGTCTGTGAGCTTTTCATTTTGTGAGTGCAGATTACGCTCCCGTTTGTACTTCAAAACACTGCCGGTTGTAGTCTGCTGAGCGTGTGTCACTGTTCATCCCTTTACTTTTTCTTAATTGGTGCTGCTCCATTTTAGTGGAAAAAAATTATAATCTATTAGTGTGAGCGCTTCCATCCGTTATACAATTAATTGGTTGCAAACACTATAGAAAATACACAAAGGGCTTTTTTAAGATAGTGAATAGTTGTGTTTCAGTGTTCACTGTTTCTGTGGCTTTTTTATTTTGTGAGTGCAGATTACGCTCCAGTTTGTACTTCAACCACTGCCGGTTGTAGTCTGCTGAGCGTGTGTCACTGCCTCATCCTTCAATTTTTCTCTAATTGGTGGGTGCTCCATTTTAGTGGAAAAAAAAAAATAAACTATTAGTGTGAGCGCTTCCATCCGTTTACAATACATTGGGTTTCAAAAAATATAGAATACACAAAGGAGCTTTTCACAGATAGTGAAAGTTGTGTTTCAGTGTTCACTGTAGTCGGGGAGCTTTTCATTTTGTTTAGTGCAGATTACGTCCGTTTGTACTTCAACCTGCCGGTTGTTTGTTGCTGAGGTGTGTCACTGCTCATCCTTCACATTTTTCTCTAATTGGTGCTGCTCCATTTTGTGGAAAAAAAACAAAACTATTAGTGTGACGCGTTCCATCCGTATACAATACTTGGTTGCAAACACTATAGAACACAAAGGAGTTTTCCGTGTGAATGTTGTGTTCGTGTTCCTGTAGTCTGTGAGCTTTTCATTTTTTGAGTGCAGATTACGCCCCCAGTTTGTACTTCACCACTGCCGGTTGTATTGCTGAGCTGTGTCATGTCTCTCCTTCAATTTTTCTTAATTGGTGCTGCTCCTTTTTTGGGGGAAAAAAAACTAATCTATTAGTGTGAGGCTTCCATCCGTATACAAAAATTGGTTTTGCAAACACTAGAAAATACACAAAGGAGCTTTTCACAGAAGTGAATAGTTGGTTTTTAGTGTTCACTGTAGTTGTGGCTTTTCATTTTGTGAGTGCGATTTCCAGTTTTTTACTTAACCACTGCCCGGGTAGTCTGCTGAGGTGTGTCACTCCTCATCCTTCACATTTTTCTCTAATTGGTGCTGCTCCTTTTAGTGGAAAAAAAAATAATCTATTAGTGTGACGCGTTCCACCGTATACAATACATTGGTGCAAACACTATGAACTCACAAAGGAGCTTTTCACAGATAGTGAATAGTTGTGTTTCAGTGTTCACTGTGTCTGTGAGCTTTTCATTTGGGGAGTGCAGATTACGCTCCTTTGTACTTCAACACTGCCGGTTGTAGTCTGCTGGGTGTGTCATGTTATCCTTTTACATTTTTCTCTAATTGGTGCTGCTCCCTTTTAGTGGAAAAAAATATAATCTATTAGTGTGACGCGCTTCCATCCGTATACAATACATGGTTGCAAACATATAGAACTACACAAAGGGGCCTTTCACAGATACTGAACAGTTGTCTCAGGGTTCATGTAGTCTGTGAGGAATAACCACCTTAGGCCTTAACTTTTCTGACTTTCTTTATCAAACTACCAAGTGAAGAAGTCAGGAGTAAGGCATGGTCGTGGTCGAGGCCGTGGATTTGCAGCAGGGAGAGGAGTGGGGATTTTGTGGCTGCTCCCACCCAGTGCACGCATCCACCGTTTTCCCCGTGGGGCGTTCCTTTATGCGCACTTTTGTAGGAGCTCAGCGTACCCCCGCTGCGTGAAGAACAAATTGAAGCCGTTGTTGGTTGGATGGCAGCCAATGCATCGACTTCAATACCTTTCCACCTCCTTCAGGACCACAGCACTGTTGAACAAACTCAGTCTCTTCACCGCCTGCCAAATTGCCCAGGCAGTCAGAGAGCTCTGTAAGGAGCCCGCTGAGTCTTGCTTCTGTTCTCAGAATTGTTGGCTTGGAAACAGGGGCCCAGCAAGCAGCATTGGAATGTGAAAGAAGAGGCAGTATGCGTGATGCGAACAGCTGTGTCTCTTGAAATCTGAAGAGGCGGGTGAGCCAGTGCGATGGTCAGCACACCGCAGAACGCATCTGATGATGATGGATCAGTTTTCCAGTTTCTGTTGAGATGGTGCTGGCCAGACCACCCAACAACACAGGTGTTGGAAGAGGGTAGTGGTGGGGATGATGAGGTCCAAGACCCAACATGGCGTGAGCAGTTCTCTTACAACAGCCAAACCGGGCGCTCCCAGGACTTGCTCTGCGTGGTCCTTTTTGATACAGTTGCAGATGATATTTGCTATGTCAAATGCAAGCTGTGTAATCAAAAAATTAAAAGAGGTAAAAGTGTCAGTAACCTTAATACAACAAATATGTGGAAACATGTGCGGTCAAAGCACTTTGTTGAGTTACAAAGACACACTGGAGATGTAGGCCAACCTACAGCAGCACCTACATCTTCAGCTCCTGTTGGAGCCTCTTCCTCCAGTTCACACACAGCTGGTAAGGCTTCCTCAAAGGATCGCCATGGAAGAACCTCTGTCACTGTTGTCCAGAGACACAGTGTTATTCCACCCACAGGTGCAAGTTCCCTGTCATCCTCACACACCCAGGCCACAAAACAGCCATCGGTAGCACAGGCATGGGATAAAAGACGGCCATACTCGGCAAACCATCCACGAGCACAGGCTCTGAATGCTGTCATTGCAAAACTCCTGTCCCTTGAAATGCTGTCATTCAGGCTGGTGGAGACTGACAGTTTCCGTGAATTAATGGCATTGGCAGTCCCACAATACAATGTGCCCAGCCGATTTTATTTCAGCAGGCAAGCCGTCCCTGGTCTGCAAAAGCATGTTGAGGCAAAAATTAAACATGCGCTACTAAACGCCGTCAGTAGCAAGGTCCACCTGACCACCGATGCGTGGACCAGTACCATGGCCAGGGACGATACCTTTCACTCACTGCCCATTGGGTGAATGTTGTGGAGCGGTACAGATCTTGCGAGTGGCGCTGTACGTGTTCTGCCAACTCCAAGGATTGCCGGAATCAAGTCTGTCCACATTGACTCCTCCTCCTACTCCAGTTCCTCAGAATCATCGCTGCAGGAGCCGTCACGGTCTACCTCCACATGGACCCGTGGACGCTTACCTGATGCGACCGATATGAGCACAGCCGTGGCCAAACGGCAACAGGCCGTTCTGAAATTAATTCCCATGGGGAATCGAAGCCACACAGCGCAGGAGGTCTGGAATGCCATCAAGCAGGAGAGCGACGTGTGGTTTTTGCCAGCGAATCTCCAGCCAGGCTTGGTAGTGTGTGACAATGGCCGAAATCTGGTGGCAGCTCTGGGCCTTGGCAACCTCACTCACATACCATGTCTGGCACATGTGCTCAACTTGGTCGTGCAGAGTTTTTTGAGGGACTATCCGGATCTTGATGCACTGCTGCACAAGGTCCGCCTAGAGTGCGCTCACTTGCGACGTTCCAGCATGGCCAGATCGCCATTGCAGCTCTGCAACGCAGATTGCGCCTTCCTGAACATCGCATCATATGTGACGTATCCACCAGGTGGAATTCAACGTTACATATGTTGGAGCGGTTGTGTGAGCAGCAGCCAGCAGTTATGGAGTATCAGCTGCATCAGGCGCAATCAACACGCAATTTGCGCCGTCCACACTTCACCATTAATGAGTGGGCCACTATGAAGGACATGTGCCACGTTTTGCGTGCGTTTGATGAGTCAACGCGGATGGCGAGTGCAGATGATGCACTAGTCAGCCTGACTGTCCCCTTATCTGCCTGCTTCAAAAAACACTGCAAGCAATAAGGGATGAGGTTTTGGAAGAGGTGGAGGATGAGGAGTCACAAATTCCATCACCTTCTGGAAAGTCAGCGCAACGTGGTTCCTCACAAAGGGCTGGGCAGGGCTCACTTTGTGAGGAGGATGAGGAGGAGGAGTCAATGGAGGAGGAAGACATCGCTCCAGAGGGAGGTACACAACGCTCTAGTCAGTATGTAGAGCGAGGGTGGGGTGATGCAGAGCAGGCAGAGATAACGCCTCTTGCAGAGGACAGCGTTCTTTGCCAGTTGGAGTCTGCAGCACATGGTTGATTTCATGCTGCAGTGCCTAAGAAACGACCGCCGCATCGCCCACATTCTCACGACGTCTCATTATTGGGTGTACACCCTCCTAGACCCTCGCTACCGGGACAACGTCAAAAGCTCATCACACCGTTGAACGGGAGCGTAAAATGGGGAGTACCAAGACACACTGGTGCAATCCCTAATGTTCTACCTTTCTGCCGAGAGCACTGCTGCTGCTACTGCTTTACAAAGCAGCTCTGTGCGTCGAGGCAGTGTAGAGAGCTCTGCAACAAGAGGGAGCACACGCAGTGCCTCTGCACAGGGAAAGCCCAGTTTTGTTCAAAATGTGGCAAAGTTTTGTGGCAGCGCCACAAATGTCTACACCATCCGAGAGGGCTCCAGTCAGCGGGAGGCAACGTATCCGTCAGATGGTGACAGACTACTTGGCTTTGCCTCTCAGTGTACTCCCAGATGGCTCTTCCCCATTCAAGTTTTGGGTCTCTAAGCTGGATACATGGCCAGAGCTTAGCCAGTATGCATTGGAGGTGCTGGCTTGCCCTGCTGCCAGTGTATTATCGGAGCGCGTCTTTAGTGCTGCAGGTGGTGTACTAACAGACCGTCGCATGCGACTATCCTCCGATAATGTAGACCGGCTTACTTTTCTGAAAATGAACAAGGCATGGATCTCGCCAGAATTTCTTGTCCGTTTTCAGATTAAATAACTGGTTCGCAACGTTATCCATGTCTCCTGTTATGTTCATCTTTCTACCACCTGAACTCTACTCCCTGGGCTCCAACACTGCCAGTTGCTGCTCAGAAGTGTCGTGTCCACAGAACAAAACACAAGCTCTACTGTTAGTGGGGTTCAGTAACGCCAGCTGTTCCCCTGCTGTGTCAACGGCAAGAAGTGTCCTGTTCCCGACACATGGACAGAAAAACACATGACCAACATGCTCCAAATAGGGAAGAGCCGTCACCCTGCTTGTTATGCTGAAACATGAAATGTGAAGTTTTGCAGGCCCAGAATGATTAAATTTTTAAGAAAATATGGACAAATAATAATTTGTCATCACAGCGCATATCTGCACATGTCTATTAGAAATGGTAACAAAAAATAAAACATAGTCTACTCTTCACATTTTAAATTAATGCATAAAGTACATTTCAACTTATGAATTAATGCTTTTTAAGGAACTTTATCTGTACATGTAAGATAAGCACTCATGGATGTACGAATCATTACATCCTCATCATCATCATGACGAGTTTTATTTATGACAGACATTTAAAATACACAACTGATGCCAACTGTAACTTTAAACACCATATATGAAATGGCCAGCATGTAAACATGGTAAAAATGTCCAATAATAAATTATTACATCTAGAAAGGTGCATCATGCATACTGACAATAGGTACTTACTGCAAGTGCTGTTGAAACACACAAGAGATATAAATTAATACTGGTATTAGGTAACAGTGCATAGTTACTCATGGACAATGTTGATGTAATACTGTATCTCAATTAATCAGCGTCAACCATTAGGCTTGTTAGTCTTGTACATTGTTTAAAAAGGGGAAAGTAATTTTTTGGTTTGTCATAGGTGTAGTATTACCATTAAATTATTTTCTGCTGTATTTTTTTTTTGGGGTCCCCAGTGCGCATAACGCAGCCTAACCTCACATTTGATAGTCAGCTAATTGCCACACGCTACCCTACCCTACGCGTGACAGTAGGAAGTAGTGTTGACGGATAAAGCTTTGCGCAAACAGACATTCTTTTACCCTCTTCAACACTCTACAAGCAAAAAATGCATGATTTCAGCCGCAGACTTTATTGACGTACAGTTAACATCGGCATTACCCATCAGAGGCTGTCCACGTGTGATACAGACATAGAATATACCTTTGCTATCCGTAGCCTTTGTTTCACCTACACTTGCAGGCACACACTTAAATTGTGACAAACAATGCCTAATGTTTTTTTAAATGGTTATTTTTATGTGTACATTATTGTGTCATCAATCACATTGATGAGTCCATGCTGGACATGTCATACATGCTATAGAAAGTTACGATTTTATGAACTTAAATAATTAAATTGTCTGTGACTGTCACATAAATTTGCGATGATGATGATGAGTGACTATTACAAAATCCATTGTCTTCACTATGTTATAGTTAACATTGCGTTCCTTAAGCATTATTCATAAAAAAAAAAATGTACTTTTATTCTTAAATTTACAACACTATATTTTGTTACCAATTTTTTGGGTGTTGTGTTGTTCCATTTATTTTTGGCATGTGCATATATGCGTTTAGATTTGTATTTTCTTTATTTTTCCTTCTTGAAATTAGAAAACATGTGTATCTTTGTACCGTGTTAGCAGTAGATAGAAAAATATTAGACTTCAGAGTCAGCAGTGGTTCATACCTTTTATGGATAACTGAAAAGATGGAAACAAATTGCAAGCTTTCAAGGCTACTCACGTCTCTTCATCAGGAAAGACTAACTAAAAAAATTAAGCATCACATATTTCTATACACAACAGGACACAGGAATATTGCAATAGGTAAGACAAGTAAGTGACGTGTATCAGAACTGTCATTATCTCACAGGGATGAACATAAATATTCAAACAGTTCCTAGATAAGGATAGAAAGTTTGATTGCCCTCTCATTGGCGTATTTTTTGGGGTTTTCATGACCCTGGAAGGGCATAGACGCAGATTCCTTAATTGATATAGAATGACATAAATCCATGTGATCTATTCATTCCATCACTAACAGTGTCAAAGGTCATGATGAGCTTATATTCTGAAACCTTTGTACGTTTCTCATATTTGAAGTTATATTTTAATAACATAATTCCATATCCATGATGCTATGACCGGGCGGGCATACAAAAGTCTTTTGCCACAGCTAAATTTATTAATTTATCTGTGATTGTGTGGCGCTGATAATTCATCGTTGTTCTCCTTTTTGTTGGGCCCGGGCTCCCCTCACTTGTCCCTCCTCACTTGTCTTAGCTATTCCTGTGTCCTGTTGTGTGAGAAATATGTGATTCTTCATTTTTGGCTTTACTCTTAGCCTGATTGAAGACACCTGAGGAGTCTCGAAAGCCCTTTTAATTTGTTACCATATTTTCAGTTAGCCTTTTAAACGTTATCAACCACAGAGGACTGTCAAGTATAAAATTTTTCTATTCTTGTAATTGAAATTTATCTTTTATTGTTGTAGTAAAACTTCATTTATTCTTTTTTTGAAGTAATACATTTGCAATGGCCGTAAAAGGCAATAACTCAATTTTTTTTTGCCTACACCCTCCTTGACCCTGGGTTTTCAACACGCCAGTTGTTTCTCGGAAGTGCTGTTAGCACAGTTAACACTGCTCCCGGTTATGGGTTCAGTAAAAGTCGCTGTTCCCCTGCTGTGTGAACGGCAAAAAGTCCTGCTGCCTCACCTGTTCTGTTCTCATCCTGGGTTACAACACCGCCATTGTTTTCTCGGAAGTGCTGTTAGCACAGTCTCAGTCCTGTGTTACTGGGGTTCAGTAATGTCAGCTGTTCCCCCGTGTGTGAACGCCAAAAAGTCCCGCTTGCCTCCACCTGTTCTGTTCTCATCCTGGGTTACAACACCGCCAGTTGTTTCTCGGAAGTGCTGTTAGCACAGTTAACACTTGCTCCCGTGTTACTGGGGGGTTCAGTAATGTCAGCTGTTCCCCTGCTGTGGGGAACGGCAAAAGTCCTGCTGCCCCCACCATGTTCTCTTCTCATCCCTGGGTTACAACACCGCCGTTGTTTCTCGGAAGTGCTGTTTGCACAGTCTACACTTGTTTCCCGTGTTAATGGGGTTCAGTAATGTCAGCTGTTCCCCTGTGTGTGAAAGGCAAAATCCTGCTGCCTCCACCCTGTTCTGTTTCATCCCTGGGTTTTCAAACCGCAGTTGTTCTCGAAGGTGTTGCACAGTTACACTTGCTCCTGTGTTACTGGGGGTTTAGTAATGTCAGCTGTTCCCCTGCTGTGTGAACGGCAAAAAGTCGCTGCCCCACCATGGGTTTTCTTCTCATCCCCGGGTTACAACACCGCCGTTGTTTCTCGAAGTGCTGTTAGCACGTTTAACACTTGCTCCCCGTGTTACTGGGGTTCAGTAATGTCAGCTGTTCCCCTGCTGTGTGAAACGGCAAAAAGTCCTGCTGCCTCCACCTGTTCTTTCTCATCCCCGGGTTACAACACCGCCAGTTGTTTCTCGGAATGCTGTTAGCACAGTTAACACTTGCTCCCGTGTTACTGGGGTTCAGTAATGTCAGCTGTTCCCCTGCTGTGTGAACGGCAAAAGTCCTGCTGCCTCCCCCCCTGTTTGTTTCATCCCTGGGTTACAACACCGCCGTTGTTTCTCGGGGAAATGCTGTTAGCACAGTTAAACACTTGCTCCCGTTTACTGGGGTTCAGTAATTTCAGCTGTTCCCCCGCTGGTGAACGCAAAAAAGTCCTGCTGCCCCCACCCTGTTTGTTTCATCCCCGGGTTACAACACCGCCAGTTGTTTCTCGGAATGCTGTTAGCCAGTTAACACTTGCTCCCGTGTTTTCTGGGGTTCATAATGTCAGCTGTTCCCCGCTGTTGGAAAGGCAAAAATTCCGCTGCCTCCACCATGTTCTCTTCTCATCCTGGGTTACAACACCGCAGTTGTTTCTCGGAATGTGTAGCACATTCTACACTTGTCCGTGTTACGGGGTTAGTAAGTCATTTCCCCCCTGTGTGAACGGCAAAAAATTGCTGCCCCCCCAGTTCTTTCCACCCGGGTTACAACACCCCAGTTGTTTCCGGGGAAGTGTTTTGCACGTTTTACCTTGCCCCGTGTTATGGGGTTCGTAATGTCAGCTGTTCCCTGTGTGTGAACGGGAAAAGTCTGCGCCCCCCCATTTCTTTTATCCTGGGTTCAACACCGCCCTTGTTTCTCGGAATGTGTTAAAAAGTTAAACTTTTTCCGGTTCTGGGGTTCAGTAAGTCAGCTGTTCCCCCCTGTGTGAACGGCAAAAAGCCTGCTTTTCCCCCACCCTGTTCTGTTTCATCCCCGGGTTACAAACCCCCCCGTTGTTTTTCCCGGAATTGTTGCACAGTTAACACTTGCTCCGTGTTACTGGGGTTGTAAGCACTGTTCCCCTGCTGTGTGAACGGCAAAAATCCTTGCCCAACCCCCTTTTTTTCCCTGGGTTACAACACCCCTTTTTTTTCGGAAGGCTGTTGCAAGTTTAAAACCCTTGTCCGGTTTTTGGGGTTGTAAAGTAGCTGTTCCCTGCTTGTGAACGGCAAAGTCCCTTTCTCCCCCCATTTTCCCCTCACCCCGGGTTCAAAACCCCGTTGTTTTTTGGGGGGCGTTGCACAGTTTCACTTGCTCCTGTGTTACTGGGGTTCAGTATTTTTAGCTGTTCCCGCTGTGGAACGGCAAAAAATCTGCTGCCTCACCCCGTCTTTTCTCCCGGGTTCAAACCGCCCGGTTTTTGGGGTGTGTTGCACGTACATTGTCTGTTTTATGGGGTTGTATGTCGTTTCCCTGCTGTGTGAAAGGGGAAAAATCCTGCTGCCCCCCAGTTTTTTTTCCCCCGGGGTTTCAACCCCCTTGTTTTCGGAAGTGCGTTAGCACGTTACATTTCCCCGTGTTCGGGGTTCAGAATGCAGCTTTCCCCCCCGTGGAAGGAAAAAGTCCTGCTGCCTCCACCCCGTTCGTTCTATCCCGGGTTAAAACACCGCCAGTTGTTTCTGGGAGTGCTTTTTGCACAGAAAAAATTGCCCCCTTACTGGGGTTCAGTAAAGTCAGCTTTCCCCTGCTGTGGAACGGAAAAAAAACTGCTCCCCACCATGTTTTTCACCGGGTTAAAACCCCCCGTTTTTTCGGGGGCGTTAGCACAGTTAACAATTGCCCCCGGTTAGGGGTTCAAATTCACTTTCCCCCGGTTGGGGAAGGGGGGAAAAAAATCCTGCTCCTCCCTGTTTTCTTTCCCGGGTTTTTAACCCCCCATTTTTTTCTCGAATTTCTGTTAGCAATTTAACACTTCCCCGTGTTATGGGGTTCAGAAAAACAGCTTTCCCTCTGTGTGAAGGCAAAAAGCTGCTGCCTCCACCAGTTTTTCTATCCCTGGGTTACAACCCGCCTTGTTTCTCGGGAAATGGTTAGCACGTTACATTTTTTTTGTTTCTGGGGTTCAGATTCAGCTGTTCCCCCGCTGGTGAACAGAAAAAAAGCCTGTTTTCCAAAAAATTTTAAATTTCCAGGGACTTTGCCCACGGGGTTTCCCGTACCGCAGCTGGTTCCCGCAGTGCTTTGGGGTAGGTGCCCATGCGGTAATTTTGAGAAAGTGATGCGCTGAAATTTGAAGGAGAAAGTGTGTGAAAGTTAAAAAGGTGAAGACCAGGAAGTTGTAAAACAGACATATTTGACAAAAAAAAAAAGGTTAAAAACATTGTCAATTTGTTGCAATCCGAAGTTTTTCTAAAAAAAATAAATATGCTTTTCCCTTTGGGAGGGGTCAAACATCTATGCCTTTAATGTCTCCTAAACCCCCCCCAATACATTCTACTTATCTTTCTTTTTTTCCCTTTCAGACAATTAACCAAAAAACAAAAGGTTTTTTTTTTAATTTCTATTTTTTTCCCATAACTTACAGGGGCTTCGGTTGGGTATCGGGTATCGCCAATTTTTGTGATATCGATCCCTTTACGATTCCGTACTTTGGGATTCAAAAGTTCGTAACTTAGTCATCTTTCAAAAAACTTGCTTGCGGAAGGAAAGGGATCTTCTTTAGGCGGTAGGACAAATTTTATTGTCCAAAACCTCTAAATTGTCCCCACGCCCAATTTTTCTTGTTCCCCCCCTATTTTTTTTTTTTTTGGTCGATCCTTTTTCTATTTTATAAATGGACCCTTTTATTTCTTTCCCCCAAAAGGTTCCCATTCGTCCCCTTTGTTGTAGTTATTAGACCACAGCTAAATTTCAAAGGAAGAAAGTTGCCATCCACAGATTGAAAAGCACGTCAATTTCTGAACCCAACAGGCCCCCCAAACGGTAATTAAAAAAATGTATTTAGTTTTTGGGACAGCACACAGGGTTTTTTAAAAAAATCCAGCCTCCCAACCCCTTCGCGGGCCATCCTTCCAAAATTGGGCTTTTTCCACCCAATATCCCCTTATGAAAGAAAATTAACATGATAGTGCCAATGGGCAAAAAAAATACAACTTTTGGGGAAATTTAAAACGGCAAAATTAGAAAAACCAAAATGAAGGCACCTGTGGAGAACTTGATCTGCTGAGAATGGCCACTTTTTTAAGGGCTAATACACACATAGGTGGTGTTGAGAAATTCCAAATGGTCTCTCTGAAGTCCAATAGTTTCAAGTGCCCTCGTCCTTTCATCTATTGATGCATTCTTTCATTTTCTGATCAAAGACTTCGCTTAGGGAAGTTTTAAATTTATCTTTTAAAACTTGATCTGCGGAAAAAGATCATTCTTTAAGGGTAAGGACAAAATGTTTTTGTCCAGAACCCACTAAATATTCAAACCCCCTCCAACTTTTCTGGTTGCCAATATTTTTTTTTTCCCTTGGGGATCTTTTTCAACTTTTTCAAAGGGCACCCTTTATCTTTTTTCCACCAAAGGTTCAATTTTTTGTGCCCTTGTAGTAATTTTTAGGCCACGATAATTTCAAAGGAAGAAATTGCCATCCACAGATTGACAACAGTAATTCTGAACCACAGGCCCCCTAACGGGAATTTTAAAAACTGTAGTTTGTCTTCAGGACTGCACAATGGGGTTAAAAAAAACCAGCCTCCTCAACCCTTTAGTGGCCATTATCTCCAAAAAATTGGGCATTCTCACACCCAAAACTCCTTTTTGTAAGCTAAAACATGATAGTGCCTAAAGGGGCAGAAAATACAAAAATTTTTGGGAAAATAACGGTAAAGATAAATCCATAAGAAGATGAAAGGGACCGTGGGGAAATTGATCTTGTGAGGGACATGGCCCTTTTTAAAGGGTGTTTCACACATAGGTGGGGGTTGAGAAATTCCCAAATGGTTTTTTGAAGTCCCTAGTTGCGATTGTCATCGTCCTTTTTTATTTTTGATAGCATTTTTATTGTTATAAAAATACTTCATTTAGGGGAAATAAAAATTTATCTTTTTAAAAATTTATCTTTCGGA